>JAOTRQ010049968.1:0-15475 GCA_028565875.1 Hoplisoma paleatum
CTGACACGGGGAGAACATGCAAACTCCGCACAGAAAGTCCCCAGCCCGATCGAACCCGGGACTTCTTGCTGTGAGGCGACAGTGCTGATCCACTCAGCCACCGTGCCGCCATATTTATTATACATACACTATATAACGTTCTCGTCTTTACAATCAATTGTCGGAGAGTCCCGCCTCCTCAACAACGATTGGCTAGAAGCACAAAGGCGGGTTTTTTCCAACGCTCTAATTGGCGGGAGAACGTCAAGTTCGGCGACCTCTCAAATAATGTACATGCTCACTACACAGGGTGTCTTTATGGCTACATTTTAAGCGTATTTACGCCTCTATAAACACACTACTTAGTAAGGATTTATGCTATTTGCGACACAGCCATGCATCGTACCAACAAAACGTAACACAAAATACCCGAAATGCGTTCTTATTTGACTATATCATTTAATTAAGCTATTATTCTGATCAGGGTCTCGGTGAGATGACTGAGGAAAATACAGGCCAAGGTCGCCCACATTTACAGAAACAGTACAGTACATAGCAACATAATTATGAGAATAACATTTATCTTCGTGTTTGTTTTAATTATTTAAACGTTTAAATAACTTATAAGAGGCAGAACGTAAATCATTATTTTAGTAAACTATGGCTCTCATGGCTTAAAATGGCGGTCTTGTGTTAAGTGCACTTCTACTATCATTTGTAACGCAGCCCAAATCAAGGACTTCTTTTTTTTCAGGAATTTCCGCAACAGTCGTGGGTTGTGTCCTTAAATCTCGTTGATCACTAAGCACTAGAATGTCCTCGTAGGTACTTCCATATATCGTTCCCTATGTAGTGCACGACTGTAGTGCGCATGTCACTTTTTGTTCTGGGCTCGGCAGGTTTTTCAGGAGCGTTTTTCTCTTCCTGATATCTGGAGTGAAATCACTTCAGATGGAGAAGTTTCGCTCACAGGTTAAAACAATTTTTCAGACTTGCTGTTGTTTATCTAAGTTTGTTTACTGCTTGCTTTTGTCTCTAATGTTGTTGTTCATGATCGGCTTTTGTTAACTAAAACAGTCAATTTGTGGTTCGAATAATCATCAGATTAATCAATGAATTAAACAAACAGTTAATTAAGCTACGAAACTAAAACCTTGTATTTATTAACATGTTAGTTATTTACAAAGTAAATAAAGTTTTGACTTCAACTACATAAACACTCCATCAGTTTATTATACAGTTATTATCAAGGTATAAGGCCTATAGAACAGCTCGATAGATGTATGAGTGTGTATATATATATATACTGTATTTATAAATACTTACACACACACACACTGTATATATATATATATATAATCATATATGTACGTGTGTGCGCTTATATATCAATCTAGAATGTAATTATATTTATAATGTGCAATTACATTATACATTATACATTATAAATAAATGTAATAGTAATACTGTAGAATATTATTATTCAGGATAAGAGATGCTGAACTTGTCCTGCTGGCTTTAGTTTTATTTTCTGTAATGAAAGTTTCCTCTGTTTCTCTTGCAGGTTTGGACATGAGTAAATGGGTCAGATCGAGGATCGGGCGGTCAGGACCGCGGCTCTGAAAATGCCCCTCAGGCTCGACGGTCCGGGTGTCAGTCACGTTACATTTAGAACAAAATGGAAAAACTTGAAGAGACGAAGCTGTTGGACGTCCGTGTGAGACGTTCGTCAGAAGAACCGCAGACGATGGGATCATCTCATGGACGTCCACCTCAACGGGACGACAGCTACCCGTCTTCCTTACGCTCCACCTCCACGTGCACCACGTACAGTCTGGAAATCAGCGTGAACACAGCCGAGCCACCCATGTCACTCCATACACCCCCAGAGACCCGGGACGTCGATCCCGAGCTGGAGAATCCTCAAAGGAAAACAGCTTCACCCGAGACACGTTCACTCAGACCTCCAGACCTGAAGCCTCCTCAAGAAACTGAGCGAAACATTAAAGAAAAAGAATTAAATCAGTGTCAGGAAGAGTTCAGCAACTGTAACATCAAACCTTGCAGTAGTCCAGGAACCGAAACGTGTCCCGATCAGACCTTCACATCGAACCCGGGCTGCAGTATGAAGCAAGAAGCTCGACCGATTGTTGATCAAGGTGAAGATGAGACGTTCTATTCCTTCGTCATATTGCACGCCACCGAGGACGCCCAGGAAGCCGTCCGACTGAAGAAGCGTCTGGAGCTCATCTCTTCGACCACCGGCGCCACGTTCTCCGAGGACTTTGCCGAGCCGGGCTGCTCCGCTTTCAGATGCGTACAGGACGCCATCGACAACTCGGCCTTCGTCTTGCTGCTCCTCACGCCCAACTTCAATTCTCACCTGAGTGAGACCAGCGTGGACTCGGCGCTCATCAACTCCATCGAGAAACCACACAAGTACAACACGGTCGTCCCGCTCCTGCCCCGGACCAACGTCCTCGACCGCCAGGACATGTCCCTCATCCTGAAATCCAGGAACCCGCTCAGGGAAACCACAGACGGCGTGGCTTTCGAGCGGCAAGTCCAGAAATTGTTGAGTCCCACCAGGTTAAAAGAACAGCAGTCCATCTGGGTCCAGGAACGGACAACAAAGAGGCTCCAGGAAGAACGGAGAAGGGTAAAGGAGGACAACCGACGCCTGACCGAGTCCCTTCGAGAAGCCTCATTGCTTCGAGAGTTAGAGGAGCAGAGGAGGTGTTTTCAGAAGAAGCTGGGGCGCTACCCTCCAACACCAGCATACGCTCGCCAGCCTGATCCGTACAGGCCAGGACCGGTGACGCCAAACATCTGGCCTCAGATGGCAAATATCAGCATCCAGAACGCTAAAAACATCATAATCGGGAATAACTCCACCATGACTGTCGGGGTCGCTGAAGACTCGGACCCTGATGAATAAATGAAGCAGCTGTTGGGCCCCGACTCTCATTATTGACATGTTCTCCCCACTAAAAAGTATCTGTTCCAAATCCTAGATGCATTAATATCCTCTTTACTGAGGTATCTTTAAATATTAGTGTTTTATTGGGGGTAGAATCGGTCAGCATCTGCTCGGCTCCTTTAATAAAACAACGATGTCTTGCATGAAGAAATAAACGTGGTGACTGGCTTGTTTTCATGTGTTAAGTCGAGAGTTCTCAGTGTAGATTTTTACTCCAGTTAAAGTACAAACATTTTTACCTGTAAATGTACCAAAAGTATCAGAAGTAAAAGCATCATGATTTATTACCATTTTCACGTTTCTATGATCATTTTTCCAACAAGACTCTTAATTAATTTACTTTTAGGTTTGAAAACAAAACATCTGTTATTTATGGAACTTGCCGGACCCTCTCATGGACGGTGGGTTTCGACCTCCAGACCTTCTGATCAGAAGTCTTAACATCTCACTCACTGAGTTTTTATTTCCTCGGGGTCCCGTAATGAATGAAATAATAAAATTGTTTTGCATGGTGCGATGCTAATCGTGTTCGCGTAGTAGTATTAGCACATTTTAAGTAAACCGACGCGAGGCGCCATGGCGTCGATGTTCTCAGGGTTGTGTCACATTTGTGTTTACATTTCAGGGGTTTTAGTGTCGATTTTAGCTGATGGATTAAACGTCGAGGCACGTTTAGATATACGAACACGAATTAAAATGCATTTAAAACTACAAGCACTGTGTGTGTGTGTGTGTGTGGGGGGGGTGATTGTGGGTAACGTGGGTTCTTTCTTTCTGAGATTGTTCTCGTCTTTAATTGAAATAAAAGTTTGAGTTGCAGGTTTATCGTTTGGTTCTGTCAGTTCTATTATTAAAATAAATAAATGTTGATATGATCAGATGATTTGTTTATTAGCACAATATTCAATAGATCACAAGTTTATATCAAACACACTCATGGGTATTTTCATCCGTTCATCCTCTAACGTTATCTAGTACACACACACACACAATTTCAGTATCTCCAACGAAGCTGACCGCATGTCTTTGGACTGTGTGAGGAAACCCTCGCCGGCATGGTGAGAACATGCCAATTCCACACAGGGATTGAACCGGATTCTTGCTGAGCGAAACCACTCGGATCGTTCATCGTCCTTAATGCCACATCACTCGCACGTTTGTGGACTGTGGCAGGAAACATGGACTCAGGACCTCGTTGCTGTGAGGTAACAGGTGAACTTGTAGGACTGTCCACTAGCACACCAGCACTGAGATTCAGAAATCTCCAGGTTAGTATGGATGGATAACATCATGGTAGCCACGGTGCTGCTGGTCTAATGCCTGGATAAATAAGTAGGATTGTGTGTAGGTTCGAGGCCCTTTCTGTGTACCTGGGTGGGATTCCTCTGACAGTCCGAAGACATGCGCCAGAGACGATGAACGGCTTGTAAGTTGGTTGCTATCTGTCCTCTGAAACCTCTGCAGAAGGTGGCTTGGCTGAGTCACGTGCTCGGTTATACGGAAGTGCGTCACAAGGTCACCGGTTTCTCAGCGCGAGCAACATGGCGGCCTCCGTGTGTCAGTGTTACCAGGTGGGATGTTGATGCTTTTAAATGGAAACGGAGCCGTGCTGTGGGTGGGAGGGAGGACCGGGGTTCGGGGAGGGAGGACCGGGGTTCGGGGAGGGAGGACCGGGGTTTGTTCCCGGTACCGGACGGAGTTCGGGGGGAGGGGGCGGTGGAGGATTAGCTTTAGCATGTTAGCACTGAGACTAGCTGAGCATGGACTGATGTCAGATCTGCCATTAATGTTTTATTTAAAGGATTTTATTATCATAATAAACTTTATTCTTTAAGATTCTGTCTGTTATATAATCGGAGATGAAATTACTTGTTATATTTTATTACATAATTTTTTTTTTTACAAAAAACCTGTCTGTGTTTTACATGTCTGTCTGTCTGTCTGTCTGTGTTTTACTTGTCTGTCTGTCTGTCTGTCTGTGTTTTACATGTCTGTCTGTCTCGTGGTTTGTGTTTCGGTCTGCCTTTTCTTTTCCATGTCTGTCTGTCTCTCTCGTTGTCTTTCTATTCTAATCTGTCTATTTCTTTCCCCCTTTTATCTGTATCTGTCTGTCTTCATTTGTCTTGTCTGTATTAGTTATCAGTCTGTCTGTCTCTACGTTCCTTTTTCTGTCTGTCGACCTGTTTTTTTTTGGCTCGTCGACTTTCTGTGTTTCTGCTCGTCTGTTTCTCTTTCTGTCTGTCTTTCACGTAGTTTGTTCGTCTGTCTGTCTGCTTTGGTTTGTACAGAGTGATATACGGTACCACCGGCAGTGAGTTTTTATTTAAGCTCATAACGTAATGAAAATGTTTCACACTGACACATTATATTAAAATCTGGGGTTTAAGAATGTAAACATTTTAAGTAAATATTTAAGAATGTAAACATTTTAAGTAAATATTTAAGAATGTAAACATTTAGGAATGTAAACAAATGAAGTTCAGGAATCAGAATCACTAAAACATTCAATTATTACGTTGCTGTCAAAATAAATCGAGTCTCAGCGTCTGAATACTTAATCATCTGCCTTGTCTTGTTTTCCTGTCTGACTGTTTGTTTATTTATTTACTGTTGTGTGTGTGTGTGTGTGTGTGTGTGTGTGTGTGTGTGCGCAGCACTTTATCAGGAGGAGTTTGGTGTTCACTACACGCCGGTGTTTATCCACGTATGACCGAGTTCACGTCCACAGGCTCAGCGGCTCCATCACAAGCGCGTCACAGGTTCGATTCTTCAACACCACACACACACACACACACACACACACACACACACCCTGGTGTCGCTCGTGCTGATGGCTGTAGGACGGACTCGGACTCCGTGTGTTCAGATATGTTATGACCCCGCTGGTCTTTCGGCTGTTTCGATGCCAGTGTTCGATGTGTTCTGGTGTGTTTCTGGTGTGTTAGGTGCGGTACTTATCAGCAGGAGGAGGAAGGAAAGGGTTCCTGGGCGAGTTCCTGGATAATCTGAAGCAGGAGCTGAGCAAGAACAAGGAGATGAAGGACAACATCAAGAAGTTCCGGGAGGAGGCCAAGAAGCTGGAGGAGTCGGAGGCTCTGCAACAAGCCAGGAGGAAATATGTAAGGGTTCCGTCTCCTCCACCACTCGGATCTCGGCTCTGCCGGCGTCGTTCTAGCCTTGTGGTTTAGTGTAACTAGTAATCAGAAGGTTACTAGTTCCATTCTCACTTCTGCTCGGCTTTCTCTCACCGTACCTGACTTGGGATGAAAGCGTCTGCTAACTGCTGGACTCTCCGTCTATAGAAAACGATCGAGTCGGAGACGGTGAAGACGTCGGAGGTGCTGAAGAAGAAGCTGGGGACGCTGTCGGAGACGGTGAAGGAGGTGAGACGCCCTCACGCCGCATTTAAACCACGCCGAACCTGCTGTGACCGTTACTCATCGATTGGTTCTTCTAGGGTCTGGAGGAGGTCGGACGCTCAGATATCGGGAAGAAGATCAAAGAGGGGATGGAGGAGGCGGCCAAAACGGCCAAGCAGTCGGCGGAGAGCGTGACCAAGAGTGGAGAGCACCTGGGAAAGACCGGAGCCTTCAGAGCCATCTCACAGGTCAGGATGATCCGAACGGTCGCATCAATCAATCACAAACTTCCACGCCGGCGTGATACGGAGCGCGCGTGTCGTTATGTCCCTCTGGAGGGTTTGGGGCGATTGTTTTATTGTGTTTTTTGGGTTTGTTTTTAGGGTATGGAGAGTGTGAAGAAGGAGATCGGGGACATGGGGCAGGACGGACCCTACAGACCTCCGTCCCGACTGCGCAAGAGAAGTGAATTCTCCTCTAAAGCAGCAGAAGCTGAAGCCAAAGTCTTCGAAGCCAACGAGTACGGCCGTGTCTTCAGTTTATACTGTTTCAAGTTCTTTATATATATTTAGAAATGGCAGTGTATTCTAGAAATGTACACACACACACCTGAGAAAATAAATGCCACTCTGCAGATACGATGATATGTTGCTATGTGGAAGTGTTTTATTTGACCTGGTGACACGTTTTAATGTTGTCAGCATGGAACCCGGGACTTCCTGCTGTGAGGTGACGGTGCGACCCACTAAACCACCGTATTTGTTCTTTAACACTGTTTAATTGTTTGTTTGCTGAAGTGAATGAACGAAGCTCCGCACTAGAAAATCTAAACCACAAAGCACAAAAAGTTCAAAAAGATTGAACAATTCTGATATTTTATCTCTGTGCTGTATCTTCTCCCAACATGCCACTCGCATTAATCTCTCTGACCGTGTGTGTGTGTGTGTGTGTGTGTGTGTGTGTGTGTGTGTGTGTGTTTTTAGGGATGTGACGGGTGTGGTGCTTCACAAGGACTCCAAGTGGTTTCAGCAGTGGAAAGACTTCAAGGATAATAACGTCGTTTTTAACAGTATGAAGAAGCTTCTTTGTTTATTAGGTTTTAATCCTGTGCTTCAGTCGTACCTCAGTCCTGCTTCAGTCGTACCTCAGTCCTGCTTCAGTCGTACCTCAGTCCTGCTTCAGTCGTACCTCAGTCCTGCTTCAGTCATACGTCGACGTCTTTGAGAACCAGCCAACGTTTTCATATAATTTTTTTCCGTTTGAGTTTTATAGAAATAAACAATGTTGTTGAGTTAAAAATAAAAATTGCTAGTCGTGTGTGTGTGCGCGTGCGTGCGTGCGTGCGCACTTTTGAAGGCTTCTCACCAGATTTTGTGCACATGTGGGAATTTGTGCCCATTCAGTCTAAACCCGAGATCATACTTGTGACTCGGCATTCGGGATCGAACAGATTCTTGTTTACCAGCATTATTATTATTAATCTAAACTCAGTTTTAATCAGAAATTTTACTTCCGTTAAACATTTTTAATGTTTCTTTTTTTTTGTTTTGCAGGATTCTTCGAAATGAAGATGAAATACGACGAGAGTGACAACGCTTTGATCCGAGCGTCTCGGGCCGTCACAGACAAGATGACGGATCTGATAGGTGATGTTCCCACGTCTCGTCCGCTCGTGTTTACGTACGAGAGAGCGAGTTCCAAGTTTTACTGCCGTCCTGCTCTGATTAAATGGAGTCCGAGTCTCATCGGATCTTCGAACGCGCTTGATTTATCAAAAGTTCCTTTTTATGATACTTTTTGGTTTATTAGTGAGTGTCGGCGCCAGAAAAACAATTCTGACTTCCGTACTTGTTTATTTTTATGTGCTTTCAAGGAAAAACGTTCAACTAAAGATTCCATAAACTTACACAAATACTGTATGAGCTACAATATAAGATATAAATGCATCAATATTATTTTAAATGATCTCACGCACAGTCAATATCAATCCTCACATGTTCAGCCTTTGTTCGTTTTTTAATTCACCTCTAGGTGGCAGCATTATCTAGTTAAAAAGAACTTTTAGTGATGTTTTATTAACTGTAGTTTCATCACGCTACAGTTTTACGTCATGGAAACTAAAACCTGCTTTTAAAACATCCTAATAAAAGAATCTTTCCTGTAGGTGGATTGTTCTCCAAGACCGAGATGTCGGAAGTTCTTACCGAGATCCTGAAGGTGGATCCCAGCTTCGACAAGGACTCGTTTCTCAAACAGTGTGAGAAGGACATCATCCCCAACGTCTTAGAGGCGAGTACCAGCTACACCCCCACCCGGGACACCTCGAGAGCTTCTGCTCTTGTTCTTTAATAACCATTTTATATTTGTTTACAGGCCATGATCCAAGGAGAACTCGAGGTCCTGAAGGATTGGTGCTATGAAGCTGTACGTGAACCTGCTGTGCCTGTCGAACCCCGGCATGATTCCGGGTCATGGACAGAACCAGAACCTCTTTCAGAAATGATACTTAATCTATTGATCATATCTTTCTTTTTTTATTCAGACTTACAGTCAGTTGGCGCATCCAATCCAGCAGGCCAAAGCCATGGGACTTCAGTTCAGCTCCAAGATCCTGGACATCGACAACGTAGATGTGAGGACGAGATGAAATGATGTCACTGTGTGTGTGTGTGTGTGTTGCTATTATTGTAATCTCATAAACGTGTGTTGGGTGCAGTTAGCCATGGGGAAGATGATGGAGCAAGGCCCCGTCCTCATCATCACCTTCCAGGCTCAGCTGGTCATGGTGATCCATAACACCAAGGGCGAGGTGGTGGAGGGTGACCCGGTGAGTGAGGCACTTTAAAAAACATGTATTTGTGTGTGTCTGTGTGTGTGTATGTGCATTTCTTACCAAACGATATAAAGTCTAAACGACTCTCACAATGCATGTTGCTATTTAATAATACAAGTTCATACAGATATTCTATATAGATGTATACATGTACTGATATATGATATAAATATTTAATACAGATGTGCAATATAGATTTACAGATATTCAATACAAACAATATACAAGTGTAATATTTTAATATAGATTATAAATAATACCGATACAATACAGATATAATTATAGATCTTCATTAGACATAATGCAGATATTTGTTATACATTTTAGATATAAAGATATGATACAGATGTGCAAAATGTACATATATAATACAGATATATAATAATTATATACAATAGATACAGAATAAATATTACAGATTAGATATTTAATAGGCTCGGGTAAATGTATCTGCCCTGTACAAATGTATAAATGAATCCAGATTCCTTTACTAATTGTGTGTGTGTGTGTTGTGTGTGTGTGTGTGTGTGTGCGTGTGTGTGTGTGTGTGTGTGTGTGTGTGCGCGCGCGCGCGCGCGCCCCTCAGGAGAAAGTTCTCAGGATGATGTACGTCTGGGCTTTGTGTCGGGATCAGGAAGAATTTAATCCGTACGCCGCCTGGAGACTTCTGGACATCTCTGCTTCCAGTACGGAGCAGGTTCTTTGAGGACCGTCGCCCCGGAAACGCCCGGCTGTGCCGTGTGGATCTGGGCCTCTCCCCGCGTGGCACCGGACTACGGAACCTCACTACGACGGGTTTTGTCTCTGGACCGATGGTCTCATGTGACTGGACCCCGAACAACGTGCATTTCCACTCGCTGTGAGGCGCCACAGAGAGTAAAAATGTCGTGAAGCGTCTCCGGTTAACCGCAGGAACTCGAACCCTCGCAGGAACCGAACCCGCCGACGCTTCCGATCGGCTATGTTAGTCGTTCTGAGTGAGAGCCGCAAGACATTCTCATGTAGTTACGATCGATCATTTAAATGAATCCATTCCCGACTCTGATATGAAATAAAAAGACGATGTGGTAAGAAAATATTTCTAGTTTTTAATGAAATGTTCAGAACCGTTTCCGCAGTGGTTCCAAACACGGAATTCATTCATTCATTTTGCAAATGGTAATGAAAAAGTCGACTGAGCGCGGCAGAAACGCCGCTTTCCACTGTACAAATGAGCTTTATTTATTTATTTATTTATATTTAATTTTTAAAATCCACTTTTATCCAGTGTAGTTAACTAGTGGGTTTATTTTTCTTTTTACACGGTGTAGGTGTTGTGATCGGCCAGCAGAGGTCGCAACTGTGCAGCTAGGGTCAAGATGGGACACACACACTGGGTGAATACACTAAACACCTGAACAGGTTGCCTGTTCCAAAACACTGTTAGGACTGTTGAAGGAAAACAAAGCAAATGACACACAGAAAGTTCCGGATTGACTTTCCCAGGAATCGAACCCTGGACGTGGAACCACTAACCCTGAAACAATTAGAATTAATTAATCAGCCATTTATTTTTAACACAATGTGTATAAAAATAACCAGAACAATCAACGAATGTGTAAACGAGGCCTCGACTCCGCCGCAGCGGATCATCAGCCGCGGTTTTTTTCTGGTAAATAAACAACAGGGACCAGAACCAATCAGAACGGAGATGCAATTAAATCTGCACATCCCAGAGACATGAAACGAATGTGGTAAAGCAGCTGGAGATGGATCGCGTGCTCAGACGGCGGCGTGAGTCCTCGCTCACACGCGTGTGCTCGATACAACAGTGCAGGAAAAGTCGTAAAACACGGCGTGTAGAAATGACAGCTTTATATTCTCGAAGAAATTGATGTGTGTGTGTGTGAGAGAGAGAGAGAGCAGGGGGTGAGATCAAACCGGTTCAGGTGACGCTCTTTTTAATGATGTTAAGTTAGGAGAGCATTGATCATGGTGTGTCTCTCCGTGGCATCAGCGGACGGGACACACTCAAAAATGATTGGATGCTAAAATGTGGAGAGGAATGAGAGAATGTAAATAATATAAATAATAAACGAAATGTAATTATTAGATGTGATGTGACCCCACGGTGTAAGTCTGGGGCCCCGGTCGGTCGTGGATTCCCGTCGTCACGGCACTTAATCCTCACCGCTCGATACAGATGGAATTATTCGCCGCTTCCTTCCCGAACACAGAAACAAATTCTCATCATGGATCGACCCGCGGCGGGGGGTGGGGGGGTTTGGGTGTGGGGGGTTGTCGCCAAATCACATTCCACCTCCAGATGGGATCAGACTCCCTCAGACGAGTTTTGGTCCTGGGTTCCATCCCCCAGGTGATTTACTCCGGGTGTTTCTTCCAACAGTCCGAAAACATGTAGTCACGTTACACAGGGATACTGAGATTGTCCCGGGAGTGTGTGTGTGATAAACATTTGTTTACTGAGTGAATGTTTACTGTTCTGAATCTAAAAACGCGGTAAAATCGTAATAAATAAAAAACTAAACAGGTCCATTCAGCTGTAAACGATCAGTGCGGCTGTAACGATTCAGCAAGTATCAGAAAGAATCGATTCACTCGTGGTATCGGTTTGAATCTGTGATCAAAATCAAACCGGTTTGAAATATATGTGTGTATATATAAATATATATATGAATGGATACACTAAACACCTGAACAGGTCACCAGTCCGGTGCAGGGTACACACACAGGACAATTTCAGTATCTCCAATTAACCTAGCTGCATGTCTTTGGACTGTAGGAAGAAACCCGCACAGACAGAGGGGAGAACATACAAACTCCATACTATATATAAACAAGTCAGTATTTTGGCTGCAGTTTGCTCCGCATGTTATTTTAACGTCGTTTCGTTATGCCGTGTGGACCGGCGACCCGTCCGCCGTGTGGCGGGTGAGATAAATGACCCCACGAGACTCCGGATCCTCCGAGCCGTGACTCTCGTACGTGTGATGAACGAGCGTGGACGGCGGCGGTCGGAGGCGCGGAACGCTCGATCAAATCTGGAAAGGCAGGAAATTAAAGCCGAGACAGAAATATTAAAATCATCCTTCGTTAGAGGCCGCAACCCCCCCCGTTCCTCCCCGTCTCTCCCACCGTCCCCCTACACCGCCCCATCCTGACATCATCGCCCGTCGCCCCCGGCAGTGAGTGATTAAAACACCACAGCAGGTTTTCGATCATTAATGGTTGGCGCCTCTTGTTTCTTCATCGTTGGAGATGGAGCGTGTGATTCGGATCTCGGTATGTTGGAGGTTTACGGAGGGGGCGTGGCTCGTACCTGTTACCACAGCGAGGGAAGGGGCGGGGCTCAGGTACGATCAGCCAATGAGCAAGAGAAAGATTCACCCACCTACTGGTAAAATCATGTATTACATTTATAATTTGAGGTAAATCTGTTGGGATCCTTCTGCTTCCTGTTCCTGTAATGTGTTCACACAGTGTTCATAATGTGTTCATACAGTGTTCACATGTTCATCACGTGTTCTGTTCCTGTCTGCATGATGAACCCGATGGAAAAACTCAGAGCGATGACTTTTCAGAGCATACCGGTCGATATGAGAAAACTAATAACCATAAAGGCATGGTCCGGTGATGGGCGTGGTTGCCCCGGGTAACCAGGATAAGCTTTATGATGCTCGTGGGATCAACTGTGATTAAATAGAAGTGTGTGTGTGTGTGTGTGTGTTCAGAGATCAGATGCCTCCACTAATCTACTGACTTCTGATTAGTAACATACTTAAACCCTTATGGGTGGTGTGTGTGTGTGTGTGTGTGTGTGTGTGTGTGTGTGTGTGTGTGTGTGTGTGATTCTTCATCCCTGCCTGTTCGATCTGTCTTAGACAATAAAGAGTCACATTTAATTCTCCTCTTCGCCGCCTCGGTACGTCGGCGTTCGGCGTCGTGGTCGTAAATCTGCGCGGGTTCGAATAACAGCAACTCGGCATCGGATCGATTTCAGATGATGGGAGGACAGGATGGGGAAAAAAAGCTCGGGGTCAAAAGGTCACACTGCCCCCCCCCCCCCCGATAAACATTAAACGTTTGCTTCAATGTTTGCAAAGGTGGTGGGTTCGAGTCCCAAGTAAAGGGGCTCGAGTCCTTTGTGTGTGAAGTTATAGTCTAATCGGAGCTATTAAAAAACTGTTGTCTATATTTGTTACGTGTGTGTGTGTGTGTGTGTGAGTGTGAGTTGTTAATATGATTATTGATGCAGCAGCTTCCATCACGTCTATATTACGCTTCATAAGCCAATATTCTGATGAAAGTTGCCTCAGGTTTCCACCTCATTTGTGCCCTCTTGTCTCCGTGGAGATTCCAGTCTGTTCCCAGTCGTGCCCGATCCGGAGCGTCTGTGCCACCCGCTGCCAGTCTCTCTTGACATTTGCCCTGGCAGGACGGCACGTTTTCCACGCGTGACCGATGCACATCCAGCCCTCCTGGAGACATCTTCCACAGAAACCTGCTCGGTGGAAGGTAACAGGAAGGCGTCCGTGAGGACACGAGGACGGGCGGAGAAAGATGGAGGGTCTTGCTGGCGGGATGTGGATCAAATCAATAACCTTAATAATGAGATCCATGGGACGTCATTACACCCGCGCCCTCGGGCACTCGCGGCCCTTCGGTCCGGAACGGACGGGAGCTTCATCATCGTCTGCAAAACAAGCCTCATTAACCTCTCGCGGTCTTTAAAAGACGTTCAAACCCGAGAACCTTCGACTCGCCTTCCGGGGTTTCATTAAAGGACGCAGCAAAAAAAAAAAAACGATACAAACTCATTAGAGTAAAGACGCCTCGCTGACTTCCTGTCCTTAACTTTAATTAGAGTTTTTAACGTCATGTTTTATACTTTGGTTACATTCACGACAGGAAAACGGTTCCTCATTAAAAGAGGTTCATCACATCACAAGTTTCGATCAAAGACACTTTTTTTGGACTGTGTGAGGAGAGAACCCACGTCGGGTACGAATATCTCCATTTGCAGTTCCTTTTGGGAGTTTCGTTTGGTTAAAACAATTAACAGTGGACAATTATGTCAGAGGAACTTGACAGAATCCAGGACCAACAGACAAAAAAAACCATTGAGCAAGTCAAGAACAAAAATGATTCTTTTCAAAACAAGATAAACGATCATTAAAACATAAACAACTTTTTCCTGTTTTTCTGCTCTATTGAAGCTTTTCATGGCTCCAGTCATGTTTGATACCAGATTCTGTCTTTACTTGTTTATTTTCTGCTGTAAATGTAAATTGATGACATTATATAATATTGTTACATTTGTCAAGATTTAGATTAAGTCGACAATTTATTCTAACTTTAATTTAATATTTGATTAATTATATGAAACGGCAGCACGGTGACTGAGTGGTTATAACACTGTCGTCTCACAGCAAGAAGTCCCGGGTTCGATCCCCGGGTCGGGCTGGGGACTTTCTGTGCGGAAGTTTGCATGTTCTCCCCGTGTCAGCGTGGGTTTCCTCCGGGTACTCCGGTTTCCTCCCACAGTCCAAAAAACATGCACCAGATTGATTGGAAATGTGTAAATTGTCTCGTAGTCACACACAAGATCCCTGTAGAGATACAGTGTTGGGGAAAGACCTGGCAACCTACCCCGTAAAATCTAATTGCCGAGATACTCTGGGGATCGGTAATGGTAAACGGAAGTTGTGGGTCTGTGTAAATACATGTTACACACACACACACACACACACACACACACACACACATGTCCCTGTGACCCGGGTTCCGTTCTCGCCTCCAGTCTTCACTATTAATAGTTCCATGTGGGTTCCTTTAGATCTGATGACTCAAGATTGTATTTTTTTAGGAGAAGTTCTTCGTTATATAACGGCCGCTCCTCACACATGCCGAAAATCCTGAGCGGAATGATGATGAAGATGACGAAGATGATGCTGAGGATGATGATGCTGAGGATGATGATGCTGAGTACAGCACAGTCTCGGGTTCTACAGAGGTTCTGGATCTGAAGAAGCATCCACGTGTGTGTGTGTGTGTGGGGGGGGGGGTTTGAGAAGCTCCCTGGTGGCTTATTAAACTGGAGCTTATTGTGATTCCAGCTTCAGTCTGGGTGATTAAAACAAAGAGGCGCTAACGAGCTGCTCGTTCTGTTCCAGCCAAACTCAACACCCCACAAGGGCTGCAGCTTTAGAGACCTCGCTCAGACCCACTTACACACTTGCTTCTGATACACACTCGGCCATTCACTCGGCCAGTGCACACACTCACACACACACACACACTGAAGCACACAAGTCACACACTGAT
>JAOTRQ010049979.1:0-15472 GCA_028565875.1 Hoplisoma paleatum
CCAATGTGATAAGGTGGCACAAAGCACCAGCATATCGGACAAAGTGTCGCTTTTTTGAATGCCGGAATTAGCAAATAAATACACTTATGCACATTAAACAAACATAACATTGCTAACTTTTTTTTTTTTACAATTTTCAAAATTACTAATACAATTGGGTAATTACAATTACCCAAAATGTTCAAATGATTAACTGTTCATGAGTTAAGACACCACTGAACTCATATATTGAACCATTGACATCCACTGTCCTAAAGACTTTAATACATTCTAAAATCTGAGAGGAACGGAGACAAAGTTTCTGTTTTTAGGCCAGAAAACAATTCACAGATGTTGTGTAGCATCCCAGTTAAAATCACAAAGAATTATCTACTGGACTGAATGTGAATGAAATAGTTAAAGTAAAGCATGTAATAGTTTTCAAATAACACGCTCAGTAATTGTGTCCAAGACTGACTGACAGGTTATAAACATAACATAGATCAAGCTAGATAACACTGAACTCAGATACACTGAAGTTAACGGTATAGTTTACTAATCTGATACACTTAGGTAAACAAAGTTTTAGGATAAGCATTTAAACAGACTGCTTATAATGCTTCAACAGTCTCTTCGACAGTAACGTCGAGCACTCAGACACAAGTTTAACAGCTCATCTTACACTCCAGCACATTTGTTCTTTCTAGCAAACCTGTTTCATGCAAAACATCACACTTTTCATAGTTTTCAAAAACAGAAGTCAATCAAAACGCTTCAGTCAGCATGAACACCGATTGTAATTCATTGCCATCTGTTACCTACTTTTTCAGGATTCAGAGTGAAGTGCTACATCTCACCTCAGCTGGTTTCACAGTAAAACTGCATGTTCCTGAAACTAGTTCTAATATCGGAAACTCACTACACAGTTAAAGATGGCAAGAATGTGCACTTTTATCAAGACACTTAATTGGTTCACCTTTTTAGAATAAACGCTGCAGGGGTCAGATACTATGTATTATTTTCCATTAAGAAGAAACAGAAATAGATGACGCGTCTAACTGCCATGCTGTTTTTATATAGTTATTTATGTATTTTAAAAGGACATATTATACAAAACTAAACTTTTAAGTGCTTTTGCATTTCTATTTGGGTCTCTATATATTACAATCTATATAAACTGCTCCTATAGATACTCCAAGTGTGAATGACCCCCCCCCCCCCATTGTGGTGTCTGGAAAAATAAGTTGTATGGATATTTCATAGAAATTTTCATTGAACCTGAGATTACATTGAAAATACTTGTCTAGCACTTCAGCTGTTAAACATGTCTAGAAACAGCATCAGGTTCCCTGGACTCTCCAAGCATCAGAGTAGGACCATCACAAACATGTATTGTGGTCAGACAAATCTATATTTCATTTTTTGGGGGGTAAAAAAAGACATCATGTTCCCTAAATTACAAGGATCTGTCATGGTATGGGGCCCTTGGCAAAGGATATTTATAAATGACCTCTCAAAGTTCAAAAGCATGTGAGATAAACTACAAATATATATAAAAAAATATGCCCATGACTTTGTTTAGGATTTAAAACTAAAGACATTTCACCTTTAGCCTTGTAAATGTAGTGTTATGCCATCACTAAAGAATGAATAAGCATTTAATAACAAGACTGTCATTCAATATTCTTAACCTCCTAATGGAATTTAGAATTGACTTTATTCACCTGACTGACAAATCTAATCATCGGAGAAGCATCTGACAACTACATTTATAAAGAAAAGTGTGATGGAGAGCTGGATGATGGAATTTCGGGTTGTACTTACAGCAATAAACTCAATATGGAATTCTCTCTGATATTGGAAGATGGCGGTGGTCCTATTTAACCCTCTCAAGCATGGTGGTCACTACAGTGGACCGCTATTTATTAATCATTAATTTCTAAATGTGCAGTTCTACTGTTATTGACTGTTATTGTCTGTTTTATACACCATGTTTATATTTTGGCTATTTTTATGGCAGTAGTAGTTATGGTATAACTTTGTTGAATCTATTTGTTTATTTGTTATATTTATTGTTGATCCATGCTCACTTATGTGCATCTTAGTTGGATATTGATAAAAATTGTATGTTTTTTTTTTCTTCTTCATGGCTTCTCTGGTCGGTGTCTGTCTTTCGTGTTTGTCAGTGGTAGATTCCAGCTTTAAGTATATTAGGCTAATTTGTGTCTGTCGTGCTGTGCTCTCCGCTTTTTATGAGGTACATGTGGGTTAGACCCATATTGTCATATTTAACGTCGAACATCGTGACTAAATATAATAATGGGGTTCCATGTAGGTTTTTGGTCTTTCTTTATGTGTTTATTAGATGATTATCTTGGTTGGTGGAGTTTGGCACTTTTAGAGACATGAAACCAAACAATCCAGTATGGCGCTGTCACATGGTCAATAAATTCAAGTGCAATGAATAAGCCTGAAGTAAAAAAAAAGAAATCTTTTTCAGGGACTCTTCAACTAAAATGCATTCAAATACATTAAACAAATACAACTATTAGGTTGTTTAAATATTGATTTTTTTATATTCAGAAATGGCATATAATAACCACTAAATAAATGTTATTTTTAACTCATATGTTAGTGAAAACACACACCAAATTAGAATTTCTGTAAAAATTTTAAATTAATATATTTTTTTAAAGTTTGCATCTGTATTTTACCTTATATATCAATTTGGTGCGCATACCTAGTAATGTTACCTGGGGTCACTGAGTGTTTCTGGTCTTTCAAACATCATACATGCATGTGACTCAGCTGGGGGTCATTTATAATGTAATTCGGCCTGGGTTCAAAGAAGCAGATTTCATTACTGTAACTCTTACTATTACTAATATTGTTGTCATTTATTCTGTTGTTTGCTAGATCCAGTTCTGAATGAGATAAAAGCGTTCAGACATCCATCAGAGTGTATAACGAGCACACCAGCCTAATGTCCTAATGCACACACACTTCCATTCATATAGTACCTAAATCTTATCAACTTATTACTTTATAGGTGTCAACAGTATAATAAGCCAGCAAAGATCAATAGCATCATTTCCTGGAGTCGTAAATTATTGGATGGATAATTATAAGGACAAAGTCATTCTGGCAACTCTTCCAACAGCCGCGTGTAGTTCACCAAACACATAGTGGAACCATAACTCATATAGATTAGTCATTTTTTAAAGATATTTGTATCAATGAACAAATAAACTTACATTTAAATTTAATACAAAAAAATAATTAGCTACAATCACGAGGATGATGCTTTGTATAAAAACAAACACACATGTAAATGTAACACACAAGCAAATATAAAAGATAATGGGTAGTAGATATATTGTGAGTGTGATACTCACCCATATGTGTGTGTTCCCAAAGTGATGACAGGGGCATGTACAGGGTTAAAGGTCAGTTCCCGGAGAACACACTCTTCATCAGCTCCGTTGCTTGTTCGTTCTCTCTCCACTGCACTGACCTCAAGGTGAGCTATACCACCCAGGGTCAGCCACTCCTGACACACACACACAAATCCACATGTAACAAATGAAAACATCTGCTTCAGATGGGAACAAATTCAATGCGTGAAACATCATTATACAGCTCGTTACCCGACACCTAACTGTATATTTGACATAATTACTCATGTTGTTTTGTCTTTTCCTAAACTTGTTTCAGCCAAGTTGGCTAATTTAGCAATAACACAAACCGTGATAATGAGGTATCAATACGGAACGTGTTTTAGCAACTACTCTAATCATTTCCACAAATGAAATAAAGTCGTTGATTTGGTGGCTCATTTGTTAAATGTTTGTCATCTTTAAAGCTTATTTCAGAAGTTTTTTTAATTTTAATTCTTTCATTTTATTGGTGTGGAATAAGTGACACATTTCTAATCTATATGAGAATGACAGTAAAGATGAGAAAGTGAAAGAAGGACAGTGGAGAAATATATCTGCCCAAATTGAGCAACACAAATACTAGAAATGCTACATTTTGTTTTTACACTATTGAAATGTAGCATTTTTATTAGCTTTCGGTCCTAACTGCAAATAGACAAATCCGTAAATATTTATTATCATTGTAGAAGTACAAGATTCAGTGTGCTCTCCTAGTCATACAACAAATACTAAATAAAAGATTCGATATAAATATACTTATATACATGATAATACCAGTTGAGACAATAAATACTTGTGATAGGAAAGTTGCTGGTTCAAATCCAAGCGTTGACGACTAAAGTGACCTTTTAACAAGGCACATTTGCTCACTACTGCGCCATAGTGTGTCTAAATGTGACTTCCACTGCACTGATTGGGTTACATGTAGAGGATTAAGTCCATAAATAAATAAAATAAGCAATGCATTTACAGAAGAGTAAATAAGTAAATACATACAATAATAAATAAATGTAGTTATCGTTGGTGTTCACATTTCCATTAGCATACTGACATAATTACTCATGTGTTGTTTACTTCAAAATTTGTTTCAGTCAAGCCAACAATCAACTGGTCTAAATAAGGAGCGAAGCAAAACCAGGCCCAGTTTCCAAATCGAAAAGGATTTACAGATGTTATGTGCAGTAAATGTACTCATTATTTGTTGAATTGTCTAACCACCAATAATTGGTGTAGATGACTACAAAAACTACAAATAACAGCAATAACTACGAATGGGCGAATCCAATTGTGTTTACTATAAAATGAATCATTTGAACGCTTCGCATCAGTGAGCTTGTGTTCCATAAGCTCTAGTACTGCATAATGATGTGCACATAACTGTCAGTTTCAAATGTTAAAATGAAAATATAAAGCTACAAATTGTATAAGAATGTTTGATTAAAACATGAAAAACATTGAAAATTTCACATCATAAAAATCCACTTTATAATACATTTTTAAAACATCCAACTTTTTCAGAAAGAGGCTGACATAAAAAAATGTTCACTGATGGTTTGTAGCTAATGCACTATGCTATAACCCACATACACTATTACTATACAAAATGCACCAAAACATGGTTTATTGCCATTTTATCTTGTAAACTCTATTATATATAATAAAATATTATATAATAGAAGAAAAAGTTTATCTTGTGATTGCGCATTATGAAGGAAATACCACGGAATCAGATTACATTTGATTGCATTCAAATGCAGCTGCATCTCTGATGATGTCGGGCAGGGATGGTTTAGTGCTTAAGGTGATGGAGTACAGATCAGAAAGTCGCCAGTTTAAAAACAACAACAATCAAGTTGCCACTGTTATTCGAGTTGGGTCCCTTAAACTTCATTTGCTCAAAAAGGTGTCCACTGTAATTCATGAAAGTCATACAGGGGTGTCCCTTGTATTTCAAAGTCATGATACTTTGTATGAGGGCGTCTGCTAAGTGCTTAAAACATACATTTTAGCCAGGCTGGACAAAACAACAATGAACTAAATAAATCAAGAAGCAAAATGCAGCTTGAATAAACTAAAGATGGTAAAATCATCACCACAAAACAAACACATGCAATTGTAGAACAAGTCCATGGTGCTACTTTTTGTACTCGTTGTCTTCTGTGATGCTAGGCAGCTATCGACTTGACCCCGATATCCCTGTTCTGTAATCTTGGTACATAAAGGAAGTAATCTTTGTATCAAAAGAATCTGACACAGATTTAAAACAAAAAAATGTATTTGCATTCTGTATAGCAAATCAGTAAGCTCAAGAGAGAGAGCAAAAAAAGACAGCCTACAGTAACCCATGATGTGGGGGATGTCAGGTGCAGGTTTAACATTCTGTAGCATTCAGAAGATTTAAAAATCTATTATCTATCCATTCCAGATCTGGGAAGTTGAATTCAATAGCTTATTCAGGGTCAAAGCCGCAGGAACCTAAAATTCAATTTGATCTGTACGAATACAATTAGACACCTTACAAAGCCGAATCCCAGATGTTATAGTAACACTTATAGTCTACGAAACTCACAGCTATACATGCCGGACTTAAACAAGCACTGTAATTAATCACTGTAGGTGGTAATTGAAACGCTGTAGGTGTTCAGTGTTAAACTGATAATTGTACTGTGCACACTGCAACAATTAGCAGTAAAATATAGCCGTAATAAATGCAATCTTAAAGTGTGTTAAAGTCTGTTTCAAATCCCATTATCAACTCGGGAATAATTATAATGTTACAACTGTGCTATTAAAACTATTTACAGAAACCACATATACTTGTTGGTTAAATAATGATAATAAAAAAATAATATTCTTGACTGTTAGATGAACATCTTGCAACATACTATTAACTGAAACAATTCAAGTTGTAAACAATTATGGGTTAAGGGTATTGTCCCAAAGAGTGACTCCACTCTATTAATTACAAGATAAACCTACATTATTCAGGTCACTGAACATCCTCCATTACAATGACACCAACATATGTATTTATTTATTGTTCTATTTAAGACATGTGATATTTATTCATTGCACAAGTTTACATGCATCAGTTTACAAGGTCATATTGAAGATGTTAATAGACAATTATATCTCTCCAATTTATCACAATTGCATGTCTTCGGATTGCATGAGGAACCCAGAGCCCCCTAGGGAAACCCGAATGGAAACAGGCAAAACATCTGGTATATATCTGATAAAAGACCAGAAACACTCGAGCTGGGAACTAATCCAGGACACTCATGCTGTGAGGTGATGGTGCTAACCACAGAGCTTCTGTGCCACTATAGTTTGATATAGACTCAAATTGAATACTTAAAACATGATTATTAAAAAGGAGAAGCTTAAGTATTACATGTCGGCATGGCACAACAAATGTATTTCTTCTCTAGAAAAGAGTTTCACATAAGATTACCACCCAAGAAAATAAAGCATCAAATCAGCAATAAAGTGGGGCCAGTATGTGAATTGTAAACATGCTGTGTTAATATTTGATTGATTGCGGACAGAATAAGCCTCTGGTATTTAATGTTTTGTCTGCATTACTTTATTTTATTTAATTAATAAACAAACACTCCTGAATGTCAGACCTGTAACACATTCCACCCTTAACCCAGCATCATCATATTCACCATAAGTTGGCAATTTATAGAATAGATTTCACTTGATAAATTAGATGAGATAGTAAGATTCACTGATCGGATGCTGAATTGATGATCAATGTGCATTAGATGAGCGGTACAGTTGCAGATAAAATAAAGTCACACAGGAAGTGTTGCGTTGTTGGCTGCAACGTAACAGCTCCTTTACCCAGCTTAAGAACAGCCGATACATAATTAGTTTTAAGTGCAAGAGGTATGGTCAATAGACGGCATATACAACAAACATATATAAGCAATTTTTTTCATCGTTAACGCAGAGGAGGTGGATCGTTTCTGGCAACAGCTTAATAAATGACATGGTTCAAAACAGCACACTCAGAAAATATGTGAATCTGGAGAGAATTAAATTATTAATATATTTTTATGTTAAATAACATTTGCACATAGATCTTGGACATGTTTTGTAAAGCATGTATACCGGCCTGAACTTCTTTAGAAATTGATATATCATATGTCCCCTTCAAAAGGGATGCAAAGGAATAGCAACATTACAATGTAAATGTTTTACTGTATCAGATTTTGGAAGATGTTGCAAGTATGTAATGCATGAACAGATGTTTATTAATAACTGAAATGAAGCTGAGCAGACAAAACAAGCACGGTTCATTTTATCTGCCGTAAATACAAGAAACACTTTGCACTTTCCATGTTGCCCCAACCTTACCTGATTTAGGAAAGTGGGTGCTAATAATTCTCTGTCTGAAAGGATAACTTCTAGCTGGCTGATTCTGATGTTGCTGTTTTATCTTACCAGTTTGTGACTTGTGTGCACTTTGTGTCGTGTTCTTTTTTGCTTGCATGTATGTGCTTCCCGTTATTGTACGAGCGAGAGTGTGGGTGGAATCTTACGGCGCGTGACAGCTGGTGGGCTGATGCCATCGGGGATGAAGCAAACGGAGCGGGAAGCTGCTGTTGCCATGGTGACCCTGTTGTGCGGCTCGTTGTCGGGCGAGGCGAAGTCCCAGCCAGCTGAGAGAACGAGAGCTGAAAGATGTGAAACAGAATTAACATATTAAATTAACACGCGATTATTCTGTGAACATCGGCCGGTAGCTTCTGAGAGCGTGGCGAGCATCTGCAGTCGGCATCGGAACCTCGCCAGCGTACAGGCACCCAAAAGAAAATGAAATTAGAAATCTGCTTTCTGGATGATTTTTTTTTTGCAATGTTATTCATTTCTCTCCATATTGTGTATGTAAACAAAAGAGATCTAGTTTATTAACACATCCTCCTCCACACACACTCACAGTCTGGCACTGATACAACCATCAGCTACAGAAACTCAATAGAGTTATTATTATACAACTCTGGGGAGGAAAAAGAGACCAGTTCCAATTATATCTGGTTTTAAAACATATGGCTATGTGTTTTATTCAATAACTAAAATAGGAATCAGAATCGAATAAATCAGCACTGCTCATTTTTGTCAAACACATAACCATAACTGATGTGGAAAAACTAATAAAAAATGCAGCTGTATTCTCATTGTTTTAAATATTTTGACTGATCCCATCAGGGGCCAGATCCTCTTCCTGACACGACCCACCTTATTTATCCTGGCTTCTTACCGGCAGAACAATGCACTGGTTTATGCATACTAGTAGTTGGGTATTTATGCATTTAGCTGACACCTTTATCCAAAGCCACTTGCAAAAACAATGGAACACATTTTTGGAGCAAGCAAGATTTAGGGTCAAGCTGTGGCAATTTGGTGGTAGTGGGACTTAAACCAATGACCATCTTTGCTCTAATTCTAATCCATGTCTCCGAATGATCAAACTGCAGGTATATTGTATTTGTATATGTATATGTATAGACTGTTGGAGAGAAAAAAAACAAAAAAAAACAGGAGCCTTCAAAAGTAACCTACACAGACCCCACACAAGATCTGGACCACCACACATGGATAGAACTCAAAACTTTAGACAGCACTGCCCAGTTTTCCACAGTTTTCCATACTAATTTAATAACAAATGCAAATCAAAAATGATTATACCGATCTGCTCTACTGACCTCAGAGACTTCACATCAGCAAAATCACATTCCAACAGTCCAATAATGGAAAGGTTAAAGCGATGGTTGAGATGGTCAAAGAGATATATATTCAGATCCCTCAGGTACTTTTATCTCTTTCCTCGCTCATCCTCTCAAAATAAATATGAGGAGAAGGTGAAGTCAGCAACGTAATAATAAAACTGGCTCAGCTCCATGGGTCCGGGGGTGTTTCATTATTACACAGCTATGCTGACAAAGAAATAAATGTATAGATTCTTCTAAAACTTCCCACGCGATTTGCTGCATTTTAGCCTTTTTATGGTAGTTGATCTGCTTTTGGATGCCCCTAGTGGTCCTCAAGAAGAGGGTTTACTGTGTGGTGTCAAATGATGCTCTCTTACACATCCGTACCTCTGTGGATTTCCAAACCTCTGCCCTTCTGTTTAGGTACATTCGGCCATCAGGATCCTTACACAGCTCCACATCCCATTTTTTAAACACTCGCTACACTTTGTCATCGATTTTTGTGCTATTGTTTAACCAAATCCAAGATCTTTTTTTTCCTGGGCTGTGTGGTGACACTGCGACTAACTGAGTTCAGTGAAGTTAAAACATAAAACCAGACAAAACAAAGATAAAACAAATCCTGTGAAAATAAACATGTTTACAAAAGGATGAAAGCAGTTCTAATTTGTGTTGTCTGGGTTTATTTAGAGAATAAACAAGATTAGTAAAATCTTACGAAAGCACTATCCCATGCTGCCAGATTTCACATTAAAAAACTATTTTTTTGTTCTGGTTATACCATAACGTCTGTGATCTCTACCATGTCTGTTTGTTCATTTATTTATCTTTTAACATCATGTTTTACACTTGTCATTAATCACACTGGGTCACATCAGATAATCTTCAAATCCACACAGAATGCGGTAATATAATCTCGGACTTCTTTGCCACTAAACCACCCTGCCGCTCCTATATCATGAAAACAAGAGTTTTAATGATACTATGCCAACAATAATGCACGCAGATGTGGCATGTGGCAAATGTTTTCTTTACTGGCTTCCCGTAGCTGCATACATCCTATTCAAAACACTGATGATGGCCTACAAAGCCAAAAATGGATCAGCACCAAAGTACCTTTAGGATTTATTTAAACTACGTATAGTACCTCACAACCTCAGAGTTTCTAGACTTGCGTGACTTGACACTTCAATCAAGATTCGAGAAAGACACACGTCAAGCATCAAGTCTCTGTACTCGTTCCCAAGTAGTTGTACAAGCTCCCATTGTCTATCAGAACTTCTACGTACCACTATGCCAAACATTTAAGCTAATAATGATAATAATTTAAAAGGTCGTTCAGAATTTGTATATAAACTCTTGTCTACTTCAACTATAGCATGGCATTGTTTACTAATATAGAAAAAACTTTTGTAAATCACTCTGGATAAAAGCGTCTGCCAAATGCTGAAAATGTAAATGAAAAAAGAACTAAATTTAAACTAACAGGGTGTCTGTTCAGTAGTAAGTTGGTGGATAAAATATGTGTTCTGATTTATATTGATAGAAACTATATTATGCTCCAATCCAACGTTTTTTTTTAAATCTCTTCTTGGGTTCCAAACCCTGATCCTGTGTTCTCATTTGTTGTAGTTAGAATTCTCTGGCAGTCAGCCGACTGATCCAGTTATCTAGTTTGCGAGTGAATGGTGAGCTGTTCAGATGGAATTGGTGATCAGTTCACACATAGAGATCAAGAGCTGAATTACATTCAAAGAGTGAATGTCAAGTTGCCTCAAAGTTAACAAACTTAGCAGCGATTGGTTGGATAATGACTATAATGACAAAAAGAAATCATATCCATATATTGTGTAAACACTGACAATGAACGACAGTGTTTGTACAATCAATAGGGAGTTCTGCTGACCCCAACTTTCATACAGGTTTAGGCAAATAAATTTTGTTGTACTGTACATCTCTGTGTGAAAAATTAAAAAGCCATTATATGTTAGATGGTGGCACGGTGGCTGAGTGGTTAGCACTGTCGCCTCACAGCAAGAAGTCCCAGGTTCGATCCCCGGGTCGGGCTGAGGACTTTCTGTGTGGAATTTGCATGTTTTCCTCGTGTCAGCAAGGGTTTCCTCTGGGTATTGTCCCGTAGTCACACACAAGATCCCTGTAGAGATACAGGGTTGGGGAAAGACCTGGCAACATACCCCGTAAAATGTAATTGCCAAGATACTCTGGGGATCGGTAACGGTCCGCAGAGTAACCCAGGGTCGAAGTCAACTGAAGGGTAAAATAGATAGAAAGATATGTTAGATTAAGTAATATGCAGTCAAAGCTAATTGTGAATGTAGTTTGACTGTACTCTTACTTACTTAAAATGTATTATGTTAAACATTTTAAACATGAACTACAAAAATATACAGATTAGATTATACAAGGCATCACCAATTAAAATATATCCAAGCCTTTATAAATTTGTAAATAAAAACGTTACATTTTCACCCTTGTGCAACGTGTTGGTATACATATGCAGAAATAAAGCTAACATAAACTTTAAATTATTTTCAAATGTAAATAAATATTATTTTTTATTTGTGTCAGTCAGTCTGTGAACATATAAGAAGTTTGGCACATTCATTCCAAAATAGATTTAACATACAAGCATTTTGACTTCAGATATTGAATGATTGAATGATAGTCAAAAATAAAACTTCCACAGTATTTGAAGACGGATGTTAAGTAATCAGACAATAACACAATACTATGCCAGCCCAAATATTAACTAATTACTCAAAATAATAGTAACAATATACAAAAGAGAGCAAGATGAAAAAGGAAACACTAAAAGAACAATCTGAAAAACTGAACTGTTGAGAGGCTGCCAGCACGAATACAAGGACTAAAGTTTAGCCGTCAATATCTGCAGTCTTCCATTGCACTTCCCACTCTAACAAAGCAAAACAAATCAATATTACACCAGGTCTTGAAAATACATGCACCCTCTATGTATTTTATTTAGTCTAATGTTCTACCTTGAACAGCTATGTGGAACCTAGAGAATAATAGCATCATGATAATAACAATAAAAACACAAACACATGATCCTGATACCAAATTTATTTCTTCCCTTTTTATTGATGCATTTTCTCCTAAATTTACTGTAGCTATTTACCCTTAATCTGCTGGGGAGCCCGAGTGCAGCTTTGAAGGGTATTTTGAGTAATGCCCTTGAGCAATGCCCTTAAGCCTCAATTGCTTAGACTGTATAGTGTAACCATGATATAAAACACTTTGCATAAAGGCATCTGCTAATTGCTAAACATGTAAATGCAATTTAAACAGTTTCTTGTTGGTGCACCGCTTTTCTTCCACAATCCAAAAACATGCAGTCAGGTTTTTGTTTGCTATTGAGCCACTAAGATATATAAAACCATTGTATTACATCGCAGAACATTGATGCTGTGCATCTGCTGTGGCAACTCCTTAAGGCCAATTTTCCTTCTCCATGGAAGCAAGACAACACTATCAACTTAATGCCATTAGTCGAAATCATTCACCACACCAATGGGGTATCAAGAGGGCATCAAGTTTCTGAGGATTCTGACATGTTTGTGTTTACCCACCATCCAGAGACAAACGATTCGTGGTGTTGTAAATTTTAGCTAATCATATTTGACAAATGCTTTTTAATGTTGGATTGTACACAAACAAACAAAACATTGTAATCAAGGCACCGCCATATGCAGAGAGTGACTGCGCTATTATCATCCATGTGCACTGCATTGTTTTGCTCACCCTTGCAGTCGACATTGCTTCAATGGCTGTGAGGAGTGGGTTCAAGGCAATGGTGTCGATTTGACGGAGAAGTATAAATTGGCCTTAATAGGAGTGACCCCCCCTGGGCAAGAGAAGAAACCCACAGTTACTGAACAGCTGTAGCTAAGCATCTGAAATCAGATTAGATTTCTGTACAATGGCTGAAAAACACTATTATAAGCCTATTATAACGTGAAAAGACAATTCAGAAGACCAGCGGTAAAACGTCTTAGCCGATCATGTTTCATTCCTTTGGAGCGATAATGAGTAAGCGTGGGAGCTCATTATCAGGCTGCCTTCACAGTGATGAGAGAAGGGACGATCTGCGCTCCCTTGGTTTTGGATGGATAGCGCTACAAAATGCGTATATCGACGCCAGGGCAATTACCAAGCTGCAAGCGAATGAGATGAGACTGAGAGAGGAAGAAAAATAAACTCATTAATCAGAGTTCCATGATGCCACTTAGACAGCTTTCATGCCAACCAGACACCTTACATGTGCACACATACTCCAAGTCAGTAAAGCAGAAAGAGCTGTGGCAAAAGCAGTTAAATCCACCACATGGTCACGTATTAAGCTTCGAGTAATTCGCTTCCTGCCAGAATCGAATAAGATGCTCCGAGTTTTTGTACCGGGACGTGTTACTGTAAGTCTTGCAAGGGTTAGCAGACATCTGTTATCTTCAGTTCTTGGATCAGGCATAATTTGATACAGACAAACAAACAAACAAAATCCAGCGTTCATCCAGTCGACTAGAGAAGTCAAAGCCTGAAATTCATTCTTAATATAGGCAGGAATTCCCCCCTTAATTGCTTGATGGGGTCGGAAGCTTTACTTTTGAGAACTATGTCCTGGTGTCATCTTGAATTTTATTTTGTCACACTCCTCCAATGAAAGGTATTCTCTAAACTATGTTCATTGCAACAATGTGTCGGTTTGTCATCTTTTTTTAAAGCTGTGTCAGTACATTTTTAAGCTTTCCATTGGTGGCTTTTACTTATTAACCCTCTACAGGCTCAATTCTTTCCTTACAGAGCCCCTTTAGGGTCACTTACAAAAAACTGCATACATTTAGTTTGTTTCTGGGACATGTTTGTGTATCAGTACTCAGTAAATGGATGTTTATGGTAAATATACAAAGATATAATACTTTCTGTAAAGCTTATGTGTTCAGTATAATACGGTTAACTAAGGGAAGTATAGATTAATGTCTTTAACACTGACATCACAACGATGCTGTCTTGTTGTCATGAGCAGGTTCTACTTCAGCTGTGATTCACTTTAGGTTTTAGCTCATGGTGTTCACAGCATTGTACAGCGTAGATTGTTTTTCCGGGTGGAAGTCGGTCCCATCCGGCCAGCAGTCCCACATTCTACACTGAAACATTGACTCAATATCATAATGTGTGCAGAAATTCCCCCCACAACAAGAGCAAGACTTGTGGGAATAGATTAAATGATGTGCAATACCCACAATCCCAAACCAAAATCCAGGCCCTGATATGTAACAACACTCTCTAACCAAGGTGTGATACAATTCATGGTTCATGATTTTTTTCATGATAAAAAAAAGAACAGAAAACTGACGAGAAATTATTTGTTATTAACTTAAATATTTTTTAAATATTGCCCCCTGCTGTTTAAAGTGAGTATCAATCCATCGTAAAATCATTTGTGATTCATAAGATTCAACCAAGAAAATCATTTGTATCAACTCTTATTTAATCATTAAATCGCTGCAGTCAAGTGATTGAGCGGTGACATCGATGCTCATAAAAGAGATGAAGACATTACATAGGATGGACATAAAACACCAGCCAACAAATATACCCTGACTAGCCAAAACATTATGACCACTGACTGGAATAGATTACACATCAATTGAACATTTTATACTCAAAGTTAATGCTAGAAGCAGGTAAAATGAACAAGAGCTATTAGATTATATGATTGGGTCAGAGCAAACCCAAAACTACAACAATTGGGTCTGTACTATTCCTTCATATTTGCACTGTTGCAACTGTTAACTGAAATACTTGCCCACACTTGTACCCTTATGTGGTAACTTGTTTTGCAATAACTATTATTTTAATATTATACTTGGTAACAAGTATTAATTGCTTTTTAAATAAAAGCATTAGTAGTAATTAATCATTATGAAATGCACTTATAATTATGAGATTACACTGCATTTAATATTAACAAAAACTGTCATTATATTATTATTATTTATTATTATTATTATTATTATTATTATTATTATTATTATTATTATTATTATTATTATTATTATAGTAGTAGTAGTAGTAGTAGTAGTAGTAGTAGTAGTAGTTACATGTATAATATAATAATTGGTATGTTTGCTACAAGAATTATAATAAACAAAATATTTGTTCAACATAGAACAATTACTTCAACTACAAATAACCAACAATAATAAAAATGAGAATATTAATTAGGGCTGTCCGCAAATAATCGATTATTCGTTGGTCGACCGAAAAAATTACTAGTCGGCCAAATTCCATTGGTCG
>JAOTRQ010049998.1:0-15455 GCA_028565875.1 Hoplisoma paleatum
AATGGTGTTTCAATGATATTTTTGGTACCGTGGTAGAGGGTAAATTAATTCTTGCTAGTCCGTGGGGTTGATGGTATGAATGTTTGGTGTATATGTAGAGTGTTAAGGGTTTTCTTTTTTTTTCTTTCACTTAATAATGTCAGAGATGTTTTAAATAAATGTTTTTTTATAAAAATAAAAAAAAATCTCTCTTTCTCTCTCTCTCTCTCTCTCTCTCTCTCTCTCTCTCTCTCTCTCTCTCTCTCTCTCTCTCTCTCTCACTCACTCGCTCTCTCTTTCGTGCACACGTTCTGAATACATGCTGTGCTTTCTTTACTCGTTTGTCATTTCACCCAGCTTCCTTCAGCTTAATGGTGAACACTGAAATACTTCAATAACTCTTCCTCGATTTCTCTCTCTCACACCCTAACAGTACCTGCTTCCCAAGGCAGTCTGTGTGATGCCTAATGTCTCCAATCAGTGCAGGGCTGTTTATTAGTCTCTTACTGGTGGTCCATTCTCTTGGCCTTATCCAGAAGATGATAATTATAGTTATAACCTCACTAAACCCTTGGAGGATTTTCAAAGCTACTGGACTTTTAACTTATTATGACAGTGCTTAAAACAGTCGTGACAGTCAAAGATCGTTCCAGCAACTTACGACTGTGGACAGAGGTAGAAAAAACAAAACCACATCCCATAAATTGATGGGAATCCTTTCGTCTACTAGTGTTAAGATCGCCACAGAGGTTTGTCATCTGCACCCTTGATTGGACATGCTTTTTATGCCTGGCATTACCCTCCTAGTTATCCCGACGTGATACCGGCACTATAATGCACTTGTTTGTGCATTCTAATAGCCAGGGTAGTTGAACCAGAGACTTTAGACTCTCTGTGTTGGTGTGTTTGCAGAAAATCATGTTGTTTACCTGAACACATGTCCCAGATTAACAATAACATAAATATTTTATTTTAATGTATTTAACCATTTTTTGTTGCTTTGTTTATGCTGGGGTGTTATCTGCACAAGGCAAGTTCATATGTCGATCAGCTTTGCACACAGAGAGCCACGACCTTCGTATTATCACCCACCTCATTACAAACAGAAGTCGTAAAAAAGAATTAATTAACTATAATAAACGATATTAGTATTAGGGATGTAACGATATAAACACGATTCAATGTGATTCACAAAATTCACGATCTATTTTATTTCAAACATGAAACTGAAGACAACATATAATAAAACAAAAAGTTAATAACAATCATTTCTTGTTAGATATAAATACAGATAATATAGTGCCCCCTTGCTGTTTAAAGTGAATGTTGATTAAAAAGAATCAACCAATGAAATTGATTCATATCAATTCTTAACTGTATTACATCCCTAATTGAATATTATTGACATTATGACTGTTTGTTGTCATAAATAAAAGTTGTAATCTCTTCTGTCCGGTCTTTTCCCACTCGGTATGAACAACCACCAATCATTGTTTATACAGGCGCCCATCCGGATGAGCCACGTGTGCTGGCGTTTTGTTTTTGTTCCTGCTGTGCCTTTCTGAGCACCACACCGTCTCTAAAATCTAAAATCCCTTTGCACTTTGCACTCTGGCGACCCCCTGCTGCATCCTCCAGCTTTTTCTGACGCATGCAGCCACCAGGCATTATAACACACCGCGCAGTGTCAAATTCTCTCAACTACACTTAAAAGTATTTCCTGTGCTTCATTAAAAGTTCTTCCCTACACCTCGGGGCAACGCTTTAAAGCATTTTCAAGCTTTTGTTTCCCGGGGACTTTTGAATAACCCTGCCAGCTACCCTGGTAGCAGTGTTGTATTAGCCATAGGCATGATTCTATTTTGGAGTTTTGTTCATGGGTGGATTTTCGGGCTGTTTTGCTGCTACCAGATTTCCTTGGCTGGTTCGTATGCTAAGTGTTAAGGTTACACGCTTCAAATAATTAGCCCATTTACTTTAATTATAATTTTATTTTTTTATTTTTTGCTCGTCTGGTTGATCAACAACAATAATGAGGCTTTGTTATTTTACTTTGCTTGTACAGTACCATTCAAAAGTTCGGACACACCGACTCATCCAATGGTTGGTCTACGCTTGTTTTTCCACTTATAAACTATGAACGAATACATAAATAGACATAATAAATACTTAAAGTAAATAACTAAACCTGGACATGTTTTAGATTATAGATTCTGCAAAGTAGCCTGCAAAGTGTTTTGTATGATGCATATGTTTGTATATCAAAATACATTTTAAATCACTCCTCTAAAAAGTCAAAGTGAGATTTTAAGTGTTAATGAGTAACTAAAGTGTTTTGCCAATTAGTGCCGGTGAAAACGAAAAATTCAGTTAGACAGACAGGGTGGGTGTTTTCTCGAAATCAACTAAAAAAAAGAAAAACCTAATAAGACTTTTTCTTTAATCCCCATACACATGAGTTCTTCTCATTTCCCAGGGGTCTTTTCAACTTCCCTCTTTTATTCGCTCTCATCTCACTATGATACGTGAGGGATATAAAAGGAGAGCAGAGGAACCATAATATCAGCCACGGTGAAGCACTAAAGCACTGCGTGAGCAGGTCCTACAAACAGACGTTGGCTATACCGTACAGGACAGACTACCTGATTTTTGCTCTGATTTTTACTTGGTGACAGGTTGCCGTTCGATGTACCGACTCTGAGGCAACTCGGCATTCACTTGGCGATTGAAACTCATCTTTTGATCGCCGTGTGTGAACCATTGAACGACTCGATCCAAGGAAAAAGATGTACAGCATGCTACACATCCAGACCAGTTACGGGGAAACTTGGTCAAACATTGTAAAGTCAAGTCACGTCAGTTTAATTTGCAAAGGGTCTTTTAAAATAGATATAGTCACGAAGCAACTTTACAGAGTTTTAGCATCACCAGAACAAGCCGAGGGTGACAGATAAAAATACACAGAATATCCTTGGGAGGAACAAGACTCAGCAGGGACCCATCTTTCATGCCTGGACCAGAAGATGCTTTAAATAAACATAATTTGTTCAAATCATACAAGCACAAAATGTATCTGTTGTGTGTTCTGAACATCTCTGGTGCCAAAAGAAACGCCGGGTCCCGATTCCATAGATAGAAAAAAAAACGCATACTATTAAAAAAAGTCTCTATTTGAATAGATATTAAAATCCTAATAAATTAGGAATACATCAGCATACACACAAGTGTTACAGTATCTGTGATCTTTCCATGTACACCAAACCAAACACCAGAACAGACAAACCCTTCCGAAGTTTGATCACTTCGGTCAGTCAGGTACTGAAAAAACTATGACTGAAAAGACTCCAGTATGATGTTTACAGATGTATACAGATGTGTACAGCAGTCAGATGAGACCAGAAATGTTTGTAAGGTGAACGTCCAAATATAAGATCACTTGCACCTAAAGAAATAATTGTTAATGATCACAGACGACAGTCTTAATGCATTTTAACTCAAACCCGGGCGAGATTTAATGAGTGATTAGGTTTAAATGAAACGACTCCTCCCGGACACAGTTATGTATATGAGGCGACTCCTAATGGTTGTGGAGGAGTAGATACCATTTATGATGAAGACATCAGCCTTGTTATAAAAACAACTTATGACTTCTACATTATTTAGAATTATTATGACTTATGTAGACCATCAATCTTCATCAGATAAAAATATTCGAACATGTTTAGGCTTTTTCTTTTCTAGATCTTTACTATATAACCTGCAGAATATTTCCATTTCCAACCTGCAATTATGACCTGACGATGCTGCCTGATTTGTGAGAAAATAATTAAATAATGCATTGATCAGGGTGTGTCTTTCTGTACTTGCGGATAATCCATACATGTACTCGCCTAGTGTGGAACATACAGCAAACTATAATGGTTAAGGTTATGGACTAGTAATCTGAAAGATGCGAGTTATGTTGGGCCCTTGAGTAAGGTTTTTAACCCTCAATTGCTCAGACTGTATGTTGTAATTATACATGTGTGTTAATTGGATCGAAGCGTCTGCTAAAATGCTGAAGGCTGCTGGTGATATCGCTGCTGGTCACACGTCGGAGGAGGAGTGAGTTAGCTTTGATTTTCTTAAACAGAGTGGTTACTAGTTAGTAAATACCTTCATCAGATATTGGGTTGGTCGTTGGTCTTTACTGCACCCTTGAACTCTGCTCAAACCCTCACTTTTGTATTTTAGGTGGAATCTAACAATTGTGTGGGCCCTCAGTGCTGAAAGTACATAGTTTAAAGGACTAAATAATTATAGTCGGTATGTTTTGTATGTTAAAAGCGTGCTGCAGAAGATAGAAGGCAGGTAGATAATCTAAAAAGTAGTAAGTAATAATAACAAATATCCTACAAAAAGTCATATGTGCAAAGTTTTACTTATTTATGATGACAAGCAGTAATGTAAAGTCAGAATTGTAGTTCATTACATTTGTTTTAAATACTTTATAATGATCAGAGTCGTAAACTAAAAATCTAACTTGCCTTACCAAACCAGCACCAAAATCCATCAACCAATACCCGCAGTTCCCCGCTTCTGATTCCCGTCTGTATGACTGCAGGTTTGTAAGTGCTGCCACATGACTGGCTAATTGGATAATTACACGAATAAGGTGTACAGATGTTCCTTATTTAGAAACCAGTCTTTATCCTCATGTATATTTGAGGATGAGTGAGGATCCGAGCGTCCTGTAGATGGTCTGCGAATGAATCAGACGCTATTTCCAGTTCACCTGTTTATTCGCTCGTCATCCTGTTCTGACTCGAAGCTTTACTTGGAAAATCGTATCTTATTTCTGCCTTTGCCAAGAGTCCGTGAGGCGGTTTGTCTGCTTTTGACAACATTTTCTATTCAGTATGTACAGCATCGTGACAACGAAGGAAAATAACGCGGAGAAAAGGAGTAGCATAGTATTGGAGACTGAACACTACGAAGGATTTATATGAGATTTTATATAAATCAAATTCATGCACAGCAGAGATAATAGAAGGAAAGCAAAGGCACCTGTGCAGATCTGAAGCCGTCATCTCCCCCAAACAGATTGGATGATGGTGGGAAAGTGTTTGCTGCAGTTTTCCATTGCCAGCATCCTTTTTTTCCACTAATCTCCTCCCTCACTCCTTCTGTTTTTCTTCCTCCATCAAGTCCTCCACAGTTTTTCCCATGTGCTCCTCTGACTTGTACCATTGATCAAAGCTGTTATCAGCGCAGTGGTGACTAAATATATCATTTCACAAAATGATGGCATCTGCAGAGTCCAAGTGGTCCATGAGCCTCAGATTCTGGTGGAAAAATGTAGCATACAGATGCTACCACATCAAATATCGAACAAATATTAACAAATCATAGTGCGACTAAACTACATAGAACTAAAATCAGTGCTTCTAAGGGTTTGATTCTTGTTTGGCGTTTATTTAGTACAGAACATGATAAACAAAAAAGAGGTGAAAGTTAATGATCATGAGTGAACATTAAGAAGACATTATCTTATCCTCTGGCTCACTAGAATATTTACTGACATACAATAGTATTTATTATAATAATAATCCACCCATTCACTAGTTGTACCACTGAATAATACTTTTTAAGGTCACATGGGCCATGCACTGGGCTTATACACTAAATACCTGAACAGGTAATTAGTCTGCTACAGGGTACAGACAAACATACTCATACACACATGATTATTTTCATCTCGAATTAAACTTTCTTTGGACTGTAAAACGAAGACAAATTGCCCAGAGGAAACCCACACAAGCATTAGGAGAACATACAAAATCCAAACACTACTAACCACATGTCGCCCAATGATGATAATAATAATTCTTATTTTTATTCAATGCTCAGTTTAAGTGATTTAGGTCTTTTTCTTTGCGGGTTTTCTCCCACAGTCCAAAAACAAACAGTCAGGTTATTAGGGGTGTGTGTGTGTGTGTGTGTGTGTGTGTGTGTGTGTGTGTGTGTGTGTGTTGCCTATGATGTATTAGTGAACAAGTACATTTCCTGGTTTTGGCTTATTGAATAAAATTATTATTTTTATTTTATTGTTGTGGCTCATCACAGTACATATGTATATGATGCAGCATTGTACTAGTTTTCTATGTGTGTGTGTGTGTGTGTGTGTGTGTGTGTGTGTGTGTGTGTGTGTGTGTGTGTGTGTGTGTGTGCACGTGTGTGTGCGTGTGTGGATCAGTGGATCAGGTCTGCCGCAGTTCCATCTAAAGCGCAGCAGAGAAGAAAGAACTCGAATCAATAAGCGCTTGATATACAGAACACATCTGCCTGAGACGACATCCTGACTATCAATGAGTGTACATTGCGTGTGTGTGTGTGTGTGTGTGTGTGTGTGTGTGTGTGTGTGTGTGTGTGTGTGTGAGAAGACAATGAAATCTGGTGAGAAAGTGGCTTTTAGCGCCAATGAGAACAGAACATGGAGTTGAAAAGCATCACGGCGTCACCCTGATGTAAGGAAACAGATGTACACGGGACTACAGAAAGACACGGACGTGGACGAGGCCGAACATGCTCACTTGCTTGAATGAATGATCATAACACAGAGGTCATCAAACGTGGCGCATTTAACGAAGCCCATGACTTACAATATCAACACAACACAACGTTTAAATGTTAAAATATGACAAACGCAGACGGCTTGCTGGACGATCCCATCGTGTCCCGGAAAGACAGACAGGGGTGGGTTGAGAGTGTCTGCGATATCATATAACTAGTCATAATAATGTCACTCAATAGTCTAAGTCCAGAGTTTCAAAGGTTGTTGGATACAGAACTGCTTAAGCTTCAGGAATATCAGTCCATGCATAGGCTTACTATTCCACATCAGATATTACACAGGCTTTCATAAACACATTATAAAGAACAATAAAAATGCAATTAATACAGAAGCGTATCGAAATCTAAGTGTTTTATTTATTCATCTTCAAGCTTTATTACATTTGTTTACTTGTTTACTGTATTTGCCAACATCTGGGCAGAACCCACTTCCATTCATGGATGAGTTGAGGTTTTGCACAGCCACAAGGTGGCACAAATGTACAGAAGATTAGACATAAATAACGTAGTTGGTTGGAATAGTGGGACGAGATAAACACAAATAAAAAAGCAGTTATGTGTTGAATGGATCAGTTGTAGAATGACGTCCCTCTAGATCTTGGAGCTGTCTGTGGGAACCTGTGTCCATTCAAGAGATTTATGACGTCAGACACTAGTGTGAAATTCTAACCTGTAAACACATCATTGATCCGTCTTCGTACTCGTTGTAAAAACATTTTTTATCATTGACACATTTGCCAGTTTTATATTTTTAAACAGTTGTCAGTTTTATAAGGATAAAAAAACAATAAAATTATGATTTATTTAATGATTTATGTCAGCAAGTTTAGCTGGTATTTAGCTGGTAGCATTTAACATGAGGTGCGTCCCAAATTGCGCACTTGCACACTTCAACACTTTGATTTAGTGCATCTGAGAAACACGGTACCTGGATTGAACACTTTATATTAATGAACAATATGCACACCAAATAGACATCTTTTTTTTTTTTCTTTTTTTTTTCTTAGGGACAGTGTAGCTTAGTGTGTAGAGCGTTGGGCTGGGAACCCAAAGGTTGGGGGTTCAAATCCAGGCTCTTCTACACTCCGCTACACTGCTGGGTCCTTGAGCAAGACCCTTAACCCTGTCTGCTCATTGCAAGTCACTTTGGATAAAAGCGTCGGCTAAATGCAATGTCAAAAAAATTTGGTAAAAAAAAGCTTCATATCAGAATGAACATATAAACTGTGTCACTACAGCATGATCTCAGGAAAAAGTTGTGTCAATTTAAAGGAGTTTAGAAAAGGTCAGAAAAATGTTAAACAATTCAAAAACACAAAGGGAAACCCAATAACATTTTTTAATTTTTGGTGAAAAATATAAACTTCTTAGATTTTTATAAAATTTGACTCACAGTATGTAAAATTTGGCTTACTCACAGTATGATGACAATTTAAGAGTTTGAAGTATTTCATTTACTGACTGCGATATGGCTGTTTTAAATTTTATCCCATTTCATGTTAAAATATAAAAAAACTTTATATCTCCAAACTGTGTCACACAGTGGCGTTAATTTGAAGGAGTTTTGAAAAGGTCAGAAAAATGTCAACAACACCCCCCCACACACACACACACACAAAAGAGTACCTCGTGAAAATTACAATCTACTCAATCAAAATGGCAGTATATACACACAAAGCTTTGCGATTTTAATGTACTGATATTGTTTAATAAAAAAAATAAGATCTGTACAATTACCTGTTTTAGAACTTTGTGTATACAATACAAACACAAAATATGTATTCTATACTTACAAAACAGCTTAAAATTGTTCAAATCTATTTACTCATTTATTCATTTCTTTTACATTAATTAACATTTTGCATTTTTCAAGGTACCTCCTGCCACTTTCTCCATTTTTTATTATGTGATGGTGTGTTACAAATATTTATTTATTATTATATTGCAAATCCCCAGACCCACATGTTACACATACATGATTGGCTATGTCTGGGACGTTGTGTGTTACTGAATACTAATTAATGTTTTTTAAATAAAAAAATGTACATTAAAATTTTAATTATGTACAGGGTACAACAACCTGTCATATGTTATATAAGGTTTTATAATGGCTGATCACTAACTGTAAGTAAAAAGTAAAGTACTAAATACCTGAGTGATTCTGTACTTACATCTCTAAAAAAGTTCATCTTTTAATGGCAAGATAGTGCAGCAATTAAGTTGACTTCAGTTAACTCATAGAAATCTGTTCTTAAACACTTAATTAGTAACTGTCTAACATAAAAAATGTAATGTGCACAAATAATATAAATATAATATATTGCTACACTAAGTAAACTAAAGAGATAACTATCTAAGTAATGAAATCTTTGGCTTATCATTTAAATTTGGTGACATTGCATCATATACTGGGAGTTTAAAATGGTCTGCAGTAAAGGCAATGCTTATAAGATTTCTTCAATAAATTGTATTTAAATAATTATTCAATTAATTACAAAATTTCTGCGTTGATTTTAAAAGCCCCTATAATCTAATCATCTAGACAGTAGGGTAATGCAACTTTCATTATTCCATATAAGTACTTTATACCCTTAAATATGAATTAATTCAATTAATTAATCTTATGTGGGACATACCAAGTGTTAGACCAGTTTTATTTTTTTCTGAAGCTTGAGTATTTAGAGTTACAAATGGTAAAGAAAGATAAAGAATAAAATCTATATAAAGAAATGAATTGCTTTTACTCGAAAAGCCACTTTAAAAATCCCCATAGCTAATCTCTGAAAAGCTTTAACATTACATATTTACAGACTTTATTTCTGACACACCTGCATTCACCTGCCGTCTGACCATTTGAAATCTTTCTTTTGAGGAGTGTGTGTGTGAGAGAGAGAGTGAGTAAGAAAGAAAATCGATCAATTTCTTTGCGTGGGGATCTCATCGTTCAGATCGAGAGGATTGATGTATGCATAATCTTCAACATCATGCTGCTGCCGTGCAAAGTTCACAAACACCTAAGATCAAACACAAAGATTTTATTCATTTATTGTCATCGAATGCTGGTCGAGTAGGTGGCAAGTGTGGTCCAACTGATTAAAACTTGGAAACTTTTTTACTGAGCAATAATTTATTGCAAGAGTTCGATCAACCTTCTTCAATAAAGCAAATCATGCATGTGTAGACAGGTCTGGGCTGCTAACGCTTGTTGACCGTCATTCAGCCCATGTAAAGCAGAAGTGCACAAGTCTGAACTCTCTTGGTTGAACTGAATTCATATGGGCACCACCCCAGCCACTAGGCTCAATATTAAAGGTTTCTTTCAATTAAAAATTTCAGAAGCGTATAACTTATGCATGATTTTCTTTTCATGGTGCTTTAATGACAGCTGATCATGGTGGCAATTTTAGTTTCCTTGCTGCTCTCGAAAAGAGTAGAGTTCCTATATAAATAAAAGCTAGTTTATGTGCCGTTAAATTTGAGCTAAATTTAAACATAAGTTTTTCAGCACTGATGTTTGTTATCTACACAATCTTCACTCGAGTGTAGTGATAGCAGTGTTTTGTTACCTGATCCAGTGTGGTCTGAGACACAGAGTAGTCTTCCACCCCCAGTATTTCCTGATGTTCGCTAAACTCAGTGAAGATGTGTGATAGAGCACCCTCTGTGCGTGGCATCTGGTATTGCAGGGTGTTGTGGTGTTTTTCTTTCAGCACGCTGCCTGGGAATGTGCCTCTCACAAACTCCTCCACTGCACTGAGGTCAGTCAGACCCCCCCTTACACGCACTATCACTGTGTAGCCATCACCAAATCTACACACACAAACACACACACACACACGATTAAAAAAGTTATTATTACTCATTACTTTATTCGTTAACAAAAGGTAAACTGCAATGTTACAGCGACAATTTTCAAACATCTCAAGCATCACATAAAACAAGGTGTGCAAAGTGTCTGTCTTAATTTATGCCTGGCCAGGTAAATGTTAGGATGTAATGTATAATTGTAATGTAAATAATATGAGACAAGTTATATAGTTTACCAAACAAATTAATTAATGGACAACATTTTGAGAAACAAACCTGAAAAAAAACCATATTTATTTACAACTTATCTTGTTAGTATACAACTTATATTGTTAATTGGTACACATTGAAACACAAAAACACACTGGTAGTGTGTGTTCCAAAACAGTAGAAGTCAGCAATCCAAATCAGCATGAAACAAATCAATTGTAAATTGTAATTAACTAAAAAAAAGTTTACCATAAAACTTTAGATGGTTGTTATCCCAAAGATGTGTAGGTGAATTGTCATGTGTAACTGCAAGTATTTAGGCTAAAGTAAAATAATGGGATTGTTTTGATACTTAAAAAAACAACTCAAAAACCCATTTTATAGATATTGTTGTATACACACAAACACTAAAATAAATACAACAAATACGTATATAGTAATTTTTAAAAGCTTATGTAAGTCTATATAATGTGCAGGTTTTATATTTTATACATTAGAAGTATTGCACATGTACAGAATAAAAGTTTAATTGGAAAAATGGCAGTTCAGTAATTGCATGTGTAAAACGGGTAACAGGGGTGAAATCGTTGTTCTCAAACAAGTGAACTGAAACAGCAACTTGTGCTTAAATGTAGTTGTGGTGTGAGACATGTATAAACCACCACGACCAGCCAAGACTTATTGATGCAGATGGTATTAAAGACAACATAAGCGTCACAGAAGAAACAGAAAATCAAACTCTTTTTTGTATAAAGCTTCCTAATCACACACCAGTCAAATAGGCTGTTCTAACATTGACGGCAATGACAACCGCTGCAGTGAAGTTTCTGTAAAACATTAAAACTCTTTAATACTGAGTATAGCCTGTAAGTAATAAGTAGCCTGCAAGTAATAAGTAATGCCCTGGCTCATCTGTGTTTAATTTGCAATCAAACCACACCATTAATTTATCATTTTTTTTAAATACTGTGAAAGTTATAGTGGTGTGTTTAATTAAAGATCTATACGCATTTGTGTAAAAGTGTGCATGTGTAAGTTTGCATTCCCTGTTAGTCATCTCCATGCTCGCAACCTGCTGTTTTCTGCCTTATTAAGTCTCTAATGTGTTATTTACTATTTGTTTCAGAAACCATTCAAATGATACGTTCTAGAAACCAAAATTAGAACAATATTCTTTGTGTTTTTTTGTGTAGCCCCTCAGACAAAGACTAGCATATCACAAAGCAAAACATCTTTGTGTTTAGTAGTCTTTATTTAGTTCTGCATTGGAAGATATGCATTGCTGATTTTCTACTGTGTTTTGGCATTTGGTTGACGATGCTAAATAAGTCAAACAATTTATTATGGTTTTACTGAGTTCAAGTATATCATGTAATGGGCATTTTGGTGGTGTACACATGGAGGGAATTACGCAGCTTCTTGAAATTATTCACTGCATCTCCGTGTTATACAACACTAAACCGTTGAAGCCACATACGTACTATATAGTGCAAAATTGTGTGTGTGTGTGTGTGTGTGTGTGTGTGTGTGTGTGTGTGTGTGTGTGTGTGTGTGTGTGTGTGTGTATACTTTTTACTGCTTCCTAAAGTGAATGCCGGTAGACTAGTCCAGAGTTGAGTGAATCTTATAAAGCACTTGATGTGCACTCAGCAATAGTAGTGCATAAAGTTCCTTTATGTCCTGATAAATATGCTTCTGTGAGGACTGAGCATGAAGTGATTTGACGGGTGAAGGACAGGCTTATAGAGCTTTTTATTGGATGCCTCAGCAACTGTGTTTACTTAGCTGATGGAGGCAGAGTTATAAAATGGTAATGTTTATAGAGTGATACATTAAGATGAACTAATTGGACTTTGTGTTGACAGCCATCTGTTTGTCTAAACAAACATACTAGCAGCGGAATAGTTCACATTTATTTATCAAAATTTTAACCACACCAGTTTTGTTTATAGAAAACACCACCTTGTTTATAGAAAATATCTGATTACAGAAGATTCATCAACTATTCATTAGTTCGTGGATAATTTTGCAAATTTAATTTATCTCTCCTGCAGGTCTTTGGACTGTAAAAGAAACTAGAGCTCCCACAGAAAACCCACACAGAAGGAACCCAAACCATTCCACTAGAGAATTGAACCTTCTTGCTACTCACCGAGTCTCTGCACCTGAACAGGCCGTATTTGCTTTGTTTTATTAATTCAGATGTTCATGGATTAGATACTCCAGAACACTTGAACACTAAACGATCAGCTGACTGCTAAAAGAGCATTGTTTATTCATTTTGAAGGGAACATGTTAGAACAAGTTAAGATTAGTTCTATGGGCTATAAAAAAAATTCATTAAGTTCTTTGCACACGATGACTTACATTAAAAAATATTTCTACTTCATTCTCACCAGTTTATGCCCATTTGAGAACACCCTGTTTTGTACGTCACTTCTATTCTAATAAGCTATTGCTGGACATACAACACATTGCATTTTATTAAACGTCAGAACAAATATAAATTTTAAATAAACAGTATTTATTAAGAAATTATCGATCGTGGAAATGGTGCATTTGCAATTCGAACTGCATATAGGCTAACAGTGTGCAAAAACGATAAAAGCTAGTTCATACAGCGATAAAAACACAAACGTCCTTTTTGAAAGTACTTATATGTCCATGATTCTGCAATGTAGTGGCTGTAAAATGCACACAATAAACCTCTTTAAAAAGATTCTCACAGCTGATTGTTGCTGGGACATTGAAAATAAAATAGAGGCATGCAGTTCTGTTCTTGAGCTAGAAGAAGTTGAAGTTGAAGCAAGCAACACTTATTTTTAAAGATTTATTTTCTCACCTTGAATATTGATTTCATTTATGTCTTTGACATTGCTAATTCGCCTAAAGCAGGGGTCACCAACGTGGTGCCCATGGGTAGTAACGAGACTTTTGGCAGTTCCATGATTTAAGTTAAATTCTATGGGTGGTAGGTCATCCTACGTGGAATTTCCTACTTTAGTCTTAGCTTGAAGCCTTTGACCTTACATTATTTAAAATGCTGTTAAAATCTTTTGTTGCTTCTAATTTCATATAGGGTTATGAAATATTGTAAAGCCGTCTTGGGTCTATGAATTGCGTCTACGCCACCAAGCATCATATATCAATGTGTAAAGCATGTCATCACTGGACTCTAGTATGCATATTGTGCTTCTCCATGTACGTGTAAGCTTGTTGGGGTCTGGTATGTAGTTAACTTTGAAGATGATGGTGTTGAATTTGGGCAGGATTTGGGTCAGAATTGATGATCACAGGATGTGAGAAAGTGCAGCTGTTTTCTGATGCAACAATGTGTTGGTCTTGGTGTCTGAATAAAATTTAAATGAAGTGCTTTTAATGGTCAAACTGAATAACACAAGTTTGTATTGTTAATTTTGGTTTCCAAAATAAAGAGCATTTTTGGAATGTCTTTGACTAGTTGAACCTTTTCTGTAGTAGTGTAGTAGTGGCGAAACTTGTTCTTTAGACATGCAGAAGCAAGTGATTCCACCTAATTACTAAAATTATAGTGTGTAATAAAAGTGTATTTGGTCCGATAAAACAAAAGTCATCAACAGTGCTGGATATACTCCAACAAAAATGTCAGTGTCTCAGTAACCACGACGTGTCATGCTGAGGCATATCATTCTACTCTTCTTGACAGATGACCCTCAGGTCATTAAGGTTCTGGGGTACAGAGTTACTAGCCTCTATGGGATTCAGGTCTGGCGAATGTGCAGACCATCCAATTTAAGGTATCTTCGTATGCAGCCACCATTCCCTGATGATGCAACTCTGATGCGAGAGTATTGTCATCATAAAATGAGGCCTGTGTTGTTTATGAAGTTGCACAATGACTGAATTAATTATGTTAATCAGGTAGTACAGGCTTCTCACTGTTCCATTCACAAAGTTGACTTTGACTTTATTGACTAGACACACCTGCTCACACTTTAACACCATCAGCAATATAACAGTGGCATTGCCAAAAATTTTGGGGTCCATCATTTCAGCAGCAGCTCATCATATGAATCCAATTTCATCAATGAACAGCACTGAGGTCCCTTGTAAATGTTCCTGTAGATTACATATTTGTCTGGTGGCGTGGCCAGGTTTCCTTGCAGGTCATCTAGCACACAGACCACACTGATGTCAATGGTTTCTGAATGGTCTGATCCCTCACCTCCGTTTTTGGAATTGTATGACATCATGTGGTTCCATTGGACACTGTTCATAATGATGTCATCAGTCTGTTATGTGGCCAAAAGAAGTTCACTTTAATACGTTTGTGTGACAGTTTCTCCGTATCTCTAAAAAAAATTGGACATGTGCGTTTAAAAGTGTAGCGGAGATCACTTGTACATGTTTGAGTGCATTTTGGGTTCATCTTGAAATGTCATTTGAAAGCCAAATATCTTAAAATAAGCTGGTTTTGTATAAAGTCTGTAATTTTGCATATTTTTTAGATTAAGTCTAGTATCATTGTCCTTAACTACTATTAAACTTCCATAGCAAACTCATTCTTCTGCAGCATTCCCCCCCCCCTGCATGGAAGTGACCTAGTTGAAGTTGTTTGATGTACATTTGATTTCAGAGTGCTTTTCTGCCATCTTTTTAAAGCGATGATTAAAGCATACCATCATTTTTTTGGTTCTGCTTCTTGTTGATGCAAAAGCATTTATTTTTGTCACTGCAAGAACTGTATATTACATTTGTGGTGTGTCCATGTTTTAAAGCAGATTGGTGACTAGGCTTTGCCTTATGATTATCTCAGGATTCACTTTTTTGTAAGTCAAAAAAGATAATTTATTGTTGACCTATACATA
>JAOTRQ010050007.1:0-15453 GCA_028565875.1 Hoplisoma paleatum
TGTGTGTGTGTGTGTGTGTGTGTGTGTGTGTGTGTGTGTGTGTGTGTGTGTGTGTGTGTGTGTGTGTGTGTACATGTATACATGTATAATTGTTACCTTCTTATAAAACTGGATTATTGTATTATAAATGTTATTTTTATAATATATATTCAGCAAAGAATTGTGCACTATGTGTGGATTTCAAATTTTATACTCAAGGTAAACAACGTGCGTGTGCAGCTAACAACGCTGGTTCTGTTTTTAAGTTCTGTTTTTAAGTTCTGTTTTACAGTTCTGTTTTAAAGCTCAGATTATCTGTTTTTGGACACTTTGGGTTCTTATTGCCACCAAGCATCATCTTATGATACCATGTAGTTGTGTTTAGTGGTTAAATAAACATGTATATATTTTAATATTGACCGAATAAAAATGTATGATGTTCCGTTTATATTTCCAAGGACAACGTGGAAAGAAAATGACTTTTTGGTAATACGGAATGTGAGCCGAACTGCGCATGCGCAGATCGATTTGAGCACTATGCATAGATAACGTTAATTGCGTAACCCGCGGCTACGTGTTTTGCGTATCTGTTATTTTCCCTTTGTTATTTATTATTTATATTTGTTATGTCTTTGCTCAAGTATACAAAGCATATATTATTTTCAAAGCCTACAAATCTACAAATTATGTATGTTAGGATTTTAACAACACAATAAAACAACAGCAGCAGCAAGGAGGAGCAGAATTATTTGTGTTTATTATGTTATATGTGAGATCAGCAGTGTGTTTATAGATACGATTTCTACTTCTGTATGATACTGGAGGAACAAACTGAAAAGCTCAAATTTAACCATCAATCCGATCCCAGTACCAACTTTTGTGTTTATATTCGTTTTCCTTTATTTATGTTAATTTATTATATGTATTATTTCTATGTTGTGGACATTTCTATGTGCTGGCGTTATCATAAATAAATGTACAGTAAATTCATGTGGCTTTATGTGGCTTTTCTTAGCAGTTGTAATATATTTGGACTTATAAATAATTACTTCTATTTGTTTTTGTTTGCTTGTTTATTTTTTTGGTTTTTAATTTATACCAGTGTTATACCAGAGGTAATGTTCAAGTAAACCGACAAGCTCTACTTTAACCAAAAAACCTGAAGCCAATATTCTGAAGTGGTAACTTGATAAATTCATATAAGTTAATATCTTTATCAGTCTGATATGACTGCATATTAAAGCCATGTAATGTTTTGTTTTGTTTCTTCAGCTTTCTCCTTGTATGGAGTCACAATAAAATTTTCAAACAATAAAGTATAAAGAGATTAAAGTCATAATAACCATCGAGACCTTTTTACTTATCATTTATTAGTTATAAATCTAATATTTCACTTGTTTAAGTGCTTTTTAAAATATGTTGAACCACAGCATAGAGACTACAAATAAAAAACTACTATGCAGCCTTCAATACACTTTTAACCTAAATATCTAAAATGTTATGATGTAGCTTAAAACGGACACTTGCTGCTCATCCAAGACTTCTCAACCGCCATTGCTCATCATGTAATAGAGCTAACATTACCCTTCTCACCTCAAAGTCCCTGTGTTATCCTAACGTTACCTCTAGCACATAACATTCTCTCTGTTATCCTAATGTTATTACCTGCTTATGTACTTGACGTTGACACTCAATCTGTCTCTCGGTTTCACCTGCATCTCTGGCTGCTGCTTTTTTCCCCTACAGAGAATGCGGAGACTACAGCAGTGTACATGTCTCAGCAAGACTTGTAATTTTTCTGAAACCCCTTTCTCTCCTTAATTTTGGACTGAACATAGTGGGAGTTACAGCGGACCATGCAGAGAAAAGGTGGGTCCTATATCTATATTGAAGATGGGACAATGGGCCACGTCTTCTAAATTGTGGGCCGGTCTCTTAGAAAAAAGAGACGAATAAAAAATTGAACATCATTGGCTCCTGAGGACTGTTGGCAAATGCCCGGTACGCCAGATTACCAGTCCAGCTCTGCTAGTAGGCATGTGCAACAAAGAATATCAAAAATAGACAGTTCAGATTACAGATCTAAACCAACCTTTGTATTTCTCCCATTAGTTAAAACTGCATTCACTTGTATATTTGGTTTACATTTTAAGCATTCTGGACATTCTGCCAGATGTGGCAACTTGGTGGAAGTGGGGCTTGAAAATGTAACCATCTGAGCTCCCAGTACCTTAACCACTGAGCCTTCACTGCCCTTTAATAAAGTATGTTTTGTCTAGTCTGTCATTGTGCTGTCTCATGTACTGAGTGATCTCTTCAGTCTAACTCTTACACAGACATCTGTCTCCACACACAGGCTTGTAAGTGAATAGTGCAAAGAATCAGGACTCAATACTTTCAGGTACTGGGCTGTCTGATGTAAGCCATTCGGAGAACAATGTCAGCAGTGTGAAACTGGTGAAAATTGGTGGATTAAAAAAAACAGAAATCAGTCAAATGGATAAGAATAATAATGCACTTTAAAAAGGAGGAAGAAAGTAAGAATATGAATGGATATAATTAAGTGTCAAGCAATGCACAGCGATTGTGTCTGTAAAACAGCACAGAAAAATAATTCTGGCAAAAGATTGTCAGCAAAGCTGAGATATGTGTGTTTAAGTGATACAAATGTAATATGTGGCAATGTGTTATTACAACAATAAGGCATTTAGCTATGGTACTGACCATAATAAGGAAGTTGATAAAAAGCAGTGAGAAGTACCTATTTAACAAGTTTTCAAACATATTTACCATATATTCTGTCAAGTTGTAGTTTGGTTTAACCCATTCATTCGTATTTTGAGCACACTCTTGACCTTATTCTAGCTGTTTACAGTGATGTTTTATGGAGTAGTTAACAATGTATTTCTCTAACCCATAGCGTTATGAGGTATATATATGGGGAAACCCCTATTCATATGTAATTAAAGTAATTAAATTACTAGACAGCAATATAAAATTTGCACATTGCCCGATTTACTCCAGCACTACATTTCCCGACAACCTCCGCGCTACGTTGTCGTAAAGTCATTGTTGTTGTGGACGGTGACGTTTGCAGATAGTGCGTTAGTGGAGTCCTGTTGGCAGTGCTAGCTGGGAGTGACTCGGAGTAAAGCAAGTGCATTTCTCTTACACGTCAACCTGTAGTGTGTAACTTGTACAGAATAAAAGTATTATAGTCAATACGCCTGACACCACCGCTTGCTGCGCTTTGTGTGGTTTATGTAGCTCCGAGTTAATAAAAGTAGTTTTCAGAGGCCTGCGGAAAGAACTGGATCCCCGGACTAAGGTGTACATACTGACCGAGATGAAAGGAGGATATGCGGCCGGGCCGAACTGCTGACACCGTTCTCTAGACAGCTTATCAACCGATCAGAGGACAAGCGCCTGTACTATAGAGGTTATTTCATACGGATTCACAGTCATATTATACAGAATAAAGCAGGACAGATTAGAAGCCAGCCGAGGCTAAAGTTTGTGTCGGTTGTTAGAGCGATTAACAGTGGGTGTAGTTAGTAAATTGATCTCTTGTGTTGTTTTATGGAACTATGACACAACAGTGTGGTTAAATAGGTTTTTTTTTTCAATTAAACGATCATTTTACATTGTCGTTCTTATAACAGATTATCGTTTTGATCAAACAGGACAAACTGCTCAACTATTTACGTAAATTGCTTAGTGACTAAAGCTGAAACATATCTGTGTAATAGTAACATGATTCATGTTAACTGACATTCATTCGAACTTTACTTCAGTACTAAAGTACCTCTAAATCCACGGTTTTCATTTACCAAAATTTCTGCCCGTTTAGTTGTTAAGATGACTTATTTTAGATAAGCTATTTCTCAATGGAAGTGTGTTTACCTGTGTAAAAAGCACAGAGGTGAAAAGGGTAATAGTAAAAATAATTCTAAATCTAACTTGGTTCCTTGTTTTTGGACTGTTGGCGGGGGGAAAACTCCCAGAAGAAACTCGGGTAGACACAGGGAGAACATGCAAACTCCTTGATTTTTTTTGTCCTTGGTCTCCTTAGCAGTCTTGATTTAGTTCTAGTAAAAAAATCAGTGATTTAATTAAATAAATTATTTACTTACTGTCTTATCTTATCAGTAGTGTGAGGCTGAGCCATTATCTTTGACTATGTGGCCTACCAATGTTTTTTATTAGCAGCTTAATTTACATTCTTGTCAAAGACGCTGTGTAACATCATTACACTTCAGTAATTCCATTTTATATCTTATAATATCACAATATGCTTAGAAGTGGTATGTGTTTGTGCTTATTGTCTTGCAGGAGAAACGTGAACAGGCCCGCTAGTTTAATATATTATCATATTTGGATACTTTGTTTTGATAATAGCAAAAAGTAAGGACATTAGATATTTTTAACTAAACACCACAATCCTTCTAAGCTATCTATAGTGTATTTAAAACTTTTATGGGAAAGAAAAAAGCCATATTTTTTCAGTTCAGTTAGTTCAAAGTGTTAAGTAGAATTTACCTCATCTTAAGATATGTACTTATTATTCAGCAAATATAAATTCAACAACTGGTTTTTAAAAAATAAAGAAAATTCCCCTAAAAATACCCATAAAATACAAGAATTTAATTTATTATTTTTGAGAGCATGAAATCAGATCAACAAGTTTTTTAACCAGCTTGATGTGTGCTTTAAAAAACACAACTATAAGATGTTAATGATTGGAAAACCTTATTGTTTACTACTGTGTGTTGGTTAAATGTTGTGTAAAGTAATTACAGTTTAACTGCTGATGAAATGTGTTTTCACGCTCACCCACATGGACGTCATCTATTAACCATTTCACAGTCATGCTGTTCAAATAGAAAAACATTATAATTGTACAGTTAAAATTATGATTAATGACACTTGGCAGAATGGCACAAGGAGAAATGATTGTATTATAATTTATATATAATTTTTTTTTACAAACTTTAACATTAACTAAAACATTATCATTGTCGAATTAATAAAATTGTGTTGAATTACTTTTATAGCAAAGCATACTTTGTGTTAAAATGTGACTCTGCAATACTTGTGCTGACTTTATTTTGTGTTTTTCAAAATAAGAATTGAATCTTGTGTCAAACTATTAAAAATGTAAAGAAACAAAAATCAAGACTGATGTGAAACACTTGAACTACAGATGCTTATGTTCCGTACTTCTACAGACAGCTGTTTTTGCAGATGATGTAACTTCATCGTTCTTTCTTTATTCAAGTCATAAATTAAAGCCATTTTAAAAAGCCCATCTTTTTAGAACATAATTTGTAAATTTTACATTTGGTTTATGTTTGCCTTTTATCATCATCATTTTGTTTGACCTTCAACATTCAGCGCAGCATTCTTTCTATCATCTTGACAAAAAATGAAGACATTGTTGTAAATTCTGCACATGTGGGTCTGTGTATAAAGTTTAACAATCTTGGCACAGTAATTTGACTTCTGCCTGTTATTTAACTATACTGACAGAATTAGCTTTAACAGTCATAGTCTGCTTTTTGTCGTCACTTTACATTGTTGCATTGTTAGATGTAATGTTAGAAAAATAATAGACAATCAAGAATTTGTGATTATCTTGATTGTTTTTATTTCCTAAAAAGTTGCAAACTATACCAATAAATACTTGCCGTTTAAACTAAATACTCATATTAAAAGAATAATTGGTTCAAAACAATCAAGTAAATTTATTTGTATGTTTTTTTAGCTGAATTCCTGTCTTCCTATTAATCATGCATGAACAAACGTTTTACATTATGTAATGTTATCCTTTTAAACAACAACTAATAGATCATCTCTTGTGTGTTATAGTAAACTTTTACTGATTTCGGATGAGGCTGCTGTGCTGTTTGTGGATGTTGGGATCTAGAATCCACTGATTGCCGTGGACCGTCGGCTACTCCAGAGTCAAAACTTTCAACCATGAACCGATACCTGCCAGTAGCACGGCAGCATTTCCTGACTGCTCTTGCCAGCACAAGTGTGGTGGTGAAATCCATATGTGCGACAGTGTTTGTGCTGTATTTTATTTCGTGGCTTACAGACACCCACGTGGCACTCGGCATCACACCTGGGTACCTCTTTCCACCCAACTTCTGGATCTGGACTCTGGTGACACATGGCGTAGTGGAGCAGCATGTGTGGGGCTTAGCAGTGAACGTGGCAACAGTTATCACTGCAGGACGATTACTGGAGCCTCTGTGGGGTGCGCTGGAGTTACTCATATTTTTTGCAGTGGTTACCATTTCTGCTGGCTTATTTTCCGGTCTTTCTTACGTGCTTGCCTATGCTGCCACATTCGACCTGAACTACCTGTTTGATGTACACATATATGGGGCACCGACATTCCTTGGTGCTATTCTGGTTGCTCTAAAACAGACTTCAGGTGACACGACTATACTGAGGGTTCCTCAAATTCGTTTGAAGGCAGCTCCCGCGCTGGTCTTGCTTGCACTCAGCATTCTGCGTCTGGCCGGGCTCCTAGACAGCTCAGCGCAGTTGGTGGGCTGCAGCTATGGCGCACTGACTGGGTGGGTATACCTACGATTCTATCAGAGGCACAGCAGAGGCCGCGGAGACATGTCGGACCACTTCGCCTTTGCTTCATTTTTCCCCGAGGCTTTGCAACCAGCTGTGGGCTTCATCGCTAGCCTGGTGCATGCTGCTCTTGTCAAGATAAAGGTGTGCCGGAAGATGGTAAAGCGCTATGATGTTGGTGCACCCTCTTCCATCACCATTAGCCTGCCTGGCACAGATCCACAGGATGCAGAACGAAGAAGGTAAGGGGTTCAGAAAAGTAACATAATTCGAGCCAAAGGGATGTAAGTGACATCAATTTTATAGTAGAGCTAATACAAAAATGGCTATGTACCGATTTCACTTATTTAAAGCACATTTATTGACACATGTTACTTTTTTATTTTGTCATTAAAGAGCTCAAGAGCTTTGATGTGTATCAAGGTCATATATATATATATGACCTTGATTTTGGCTGAATTCCCCTGAATTGATTTGTAATTATCTATTATGTACAATTCACATACAGTACAGTGTTCATGATACGATTTCATCATGATTTAGCTGCCTTGACCGAGGTAGGTTTTTAAAAACAACTCTTCTGACCGACTTTTCTCAGGTATCCTGTGTAAAAACACTGTTGATCAATTTTTTATGTTTATATAAGTGTTATTCTACATTCAGCATTGCCACTGACGTTTTTACAAATCCTAGTACAGCTAAACCTAATAAAGTCATGTCAGAATATTAAGTAATGCCAGATCATCCCCCAGGTGGGGTGGTTTGGGTCCTTTTTGTGAGGATTTTGCACAGTCTCTGCTAACTGCATGGGTTTACTCATCACCTTCCAAAAACATAAAAGTAAGGTTAATGGGAGAGACAAAATGGTCCGTGAGTGTGTTTGATATAAACTTGTGTACTGATGAATCTTGTGTAATAAATAAATACAGTTACATGTCATGGATGTTACCAAACTGTAAAACGTTACTATTCTAATAATTTAACAAACTGCCACACCATCAGCAAGTTCTTGTTATAGCAGTACTGAAAATGGTTATACACCCAAAAACCAAAAAGGAAAGGGTCTTTCCATGTCTTAAATGGGTAACAGCAGCATTCAGTAACTGTATGACCCCACGGTTTATCTTTACAGTATAATTAAAGTTAGTGAGGAGGCAACATGAACAATTTGGGGCCTTTTCTTAACCCAAGACCTCTCGCAACAATTAACAACATAATTTAAATGAATACACTGGCACCTCACAGCAAGAAGGTTAAGTTTTCGAGCCTCAGCTGGGGAGGTCTAGGTTTTTTCTATATGGACTTTAGATGTTTCCCAGTGTCTGTGTGGGTTTACTTGCTGGTGTGTCAGTTTCCTCAAAAACAAGATCGGTGCCAGTGAGGTAAATTGTTGATAGTTTTAAATCTGTCGTAAATATAATCCATCATGATGTTAACATCTTAAATAAACAACTGACACATGTATTTGATCTACAGGCAACTTGCACTAAAAGCTTTAAACGAACGGCTAAAGCGAGTAGAGGACCAGTCAGCCTGGCCGAGCATGGAAGATGAGGAAGACAATGATGACGACGAAGTTCGGACAGACACCCCTCTGCTCCCTGATCTATCTCAGTCATCCCCCAACACTACTCAGACTTCAGCAGGACAAGAGTCCAGCATTATAAGCTTCGAAGATGCTTCCACTCACTCCTAACACACACACTGAAATACACACGTGTACATGCGGAAAGAAATTTGACGTGCTGAAGTGGTGTAGGTGCACACGACATATTGATTTATTCGCAGGACTTTTATCACCAGAGGATCAGTTCTAATAAATGTCCTTACACAATCAAGCCTACAAAAACACTGCTTTGTGTAAAAGTTGTATAAATAACTCTGGACTTTGCTTAAAGTCCATTTCAGAGACACTTGTTTTATTGTGCGATGTACAAGAGTGTTGTCTCCATTTTGAGGACGTATGTGTGTTTGTACCTGTGTGGATTAGATGGGAGTTAAACCTTCTAAATAAATGCTTAACTTCTGTTGGGGTGTATTACTTACATCAGCCGCAGGCTCTTTAGCTAGCCTATAGCTAGATCTTTCTGAGCTTAGCATGATGGATTTCCTTCTTAGCTAATGGAATGGACAGCAGTAGTATTTTTTTACAGCTAGTCCTTTTGCGTAAGTCAGGTTTAATTTGCATTGTTCTTCATGAATACAGAGTCTTCAGCTGCTTTGCCAAAGGTGAATGATTATAATTGCGTGTGATAATAGAAATGATGGCTGGCTGTTTTTTTTTTAATTTATTTATGGTTTTGATTGTTATCCAGAGAACATTTTCTCTCTCTTCCCCTTTAACACCAGCACAGACGATGTAATGACTCCAGGGGCTAACTGTTAAATTTGGTTGTTTGCTTATTAAACAATTGTCAATATTAACAATAAAGGACTTTGTTGGGATGTTAAACTTATATTTACCCATTGAAATATCACATAGGTTACATTATTTAGGTTATTTAATTAAAAACTGCCAATGCAAATTATTCACATAAAGCCAATCTAGTAATTGAAGGTTTAGATTGGCTTTAAGACAAAAGCAGAAAACTAAATTATTATAGTTTGTATAATAGTGAGAGTTTGGTGGATATGCTTATATTGATAATTTAACTGATCACATGTTTTATAAATGTGCATATTGGAACTACAGAATTAGTTATATCTATTGTTTTTAGATTTTTTTTTTCAGGATTTATCAGGCTCCTGTGCCCTAAATTGATTACAATTGTGATACAGATGTAGCTCAGTGAAACTAGAGAAGTGAATTGTTTATAGGAAGGTCTCTGGTTCAAACCCCAGCGCTGCCACTGGGCTCTTGAGCAGCACGCATAACCATTGGTTGGGGAGCTTAGTGGATAGCACTGTTGCCTTTGCATCAAGGTCTGTGATTTATTCCCATGTAGAGTAATCTGGTTACTTTGTGTGGAGTTGGCATGTTCTTACTGGTGTTCTTCCCAGATCTCGTTTTCTCATTTTTTTCACAGTAATGACACGGTCACCTGAATTGATGAATCTTGTGCAACCTGTCTTGGATCTGGCAATAGTGTCTAAAATAATTTTGGGATGAAATAATCAACATATCATATTTATTTAATCCAAACTTTAGAAGCCTGTAATTGAAACATTCACTCTCAAACAATTATGAAGTGATATGTTGTTTCTCCACTTCCCAATCTGATTAATCTGATTCAAATGATCATGCATGCTCTAAAGTTGTTGCCATTTGTTACTAGTGTGAATTGTGAGAAAGGAGCTTTGCTGTAATTACTCTTGAGCTAAAGACAAACCAGTTAAATGGTTAGTTGTGGAAATAATAAAAACATCAGTTATCAGAATTAGACTGAACAATTTTCTTAAATATTGAAACACAATCTGTTTATCAGATTTAACAGTTTCATTTCTAATGGACTGATAGTTTCGCATACTGAATATACAAGGGGAAAAAAGCGTTGTGACAGCCTGAACCAAACAACAGCAGCAAAATTAGCATCGTAAGACACAACCATAAGAAAACTGAATATGAAAATGTCATAACAAAGCTGTCTATGTCTTGATAATATTTCATTTATTTCCGTGAGACATTTGTTCCATAATTACATTATCCCGCTCATAAGACATGTGATTGCTGAATGAATCTGGGCTGGCTGTGACATGTATTTTTTTACATGAGATCTTGTACATGAGGTCTGAGATCTTGCTACAAGTAATTTGCCAGTTGACCTGATCGGGGTGATTGGGTCTCAAAAAATTATTAACACAAAGATTCTAACTAGTCGTGAATGATATCATTACTTATCTATTTTAAGGAACACTAGTCAGAATCAGAAATACTTTATTGATTCCAGGAAGAAATTGACACGCAATTGACCATGAAAAATATACATTATAATAAGAAAGAAAGATAAAATTTATGCTGTACTATGATAACAAAGTGAGCAGGTTCCTGCATTAGTATTAAGGCATAAGGTGAACTATATCTGACATAAACATCATGAATTAATTACAAAATGTTGCCTGGTGCATAAAACTTGATGATTTTTGTTTGTCTTTAAATACATAAAAGCACCTACAAGCAAGAAGCTCATGGGTTCAATCCCTAAGTGAGGCTGTCTGTCCAAAAACATTAAGTGAGGTGAATTGTAAATGCAAAATTGTCCATGATTAAACTATATACAGATGAAACTTGTGTCACGAATAACAGTCATGACACGTCACATTAAGTCATGAATGGCAAACACTGGTGCTATAGGTGTGTTCTGAACATGGTCCTATGATGCAGCAGTTTCACCATCAAGTTCAACAGTAACTGTTTTAAACCAAGTTTGTTTAATAGGTAAATGTAGCTTATAGTGATATGAAATCAGTTTGAACATATTGTGTCCTTCATATACAGTAAGAATTGCACTAATTGTGATGCCTGGTGAGCATTTGTAGATCCAAAGTGTTTAAATGAGTAGTTTTATCTTTTATCCCATTTTTACTAATCTCTGCTGGGCTGTCATCTCCAAATGACAGAAATGTGAAATGCGTGAGAACAAACAGTATATGGAAAAATTATACATAGTAGTTTGAAGAAGGAAACATTTCGCCATGTTTCAAGGAGCCCTTAATCACGTTGACTGTTAAAATAAACTGTTCTTTTTAAAATTAAATAGCCTGACTATTATTTTGTTATATCTACTCTAAGATCAATTGGAATGCTAACTGAGCCAGCCATCACTAATACCTTTAACTAAGACTTTTGTAGCAGGTGTGTGTCTGTGCATGTGTAAATGTTTGGGTTAATCCTCTGCACTATTTGGGGGTATTAGTTCTACCATTAACGAGGTGAAGTACTCAATGATTTAATTAAATTATTAACAGTGAATTAATTATGAATGACACTAACAGAGTACAGATCACTGATTAGTCTTACATGATTAAACTACAAATAATCAATAGTTTCAAAAGTTTTTATCAACAGTTTTTTTACCTTTGTGGTTCTGTTTACATAGGTTTTTAAAAAATGTCAGTTATGAGTAAAAGATGCAATGCAGGTCATTAGTGTGTGATTGTGTTTGTTTGTGGACACGACAATGATTTACCCAAAATGTTTCCTTAAAATATTTGGCTCTGATATCAGCTATACAACAATTTGCAGAAGTTCATTCATTTTCACGACCATTTCACCTTCTGAATTGACATGTATCCATTTACATAGATAAGACAGATTATCTAGGACCAATTTAAAATTTTTATTTCTTCACATTTATAGTTAATTCTAGAGGTTTTGTTCGTGAACTAACTTGGTTATTTCTGCAAGTGAAATGACGTAAGAGTTTGGCTTTTTTGATTGTAAGAAAAAGATAAATGCGTGCGAGGTTAAGAGTTCAAAAACAAAACAAATATGGACCTGGTTTTATACAGTTGTGGTAGCGGTGTTCACAGACGAAAAGTGAATGCATCTGAGTTAATTGGCAAGTTTTAAATACATTTTGCATTAATAAAGAGTGTTAACATTTTGCTTTCTGGCTGTAAGTCACATGGTTTGTTTTCTTTACTTTGACATTTCTGTCTCCAAATAAAAGATAAAATAAAAGATTATTATGCTCAGTAAATTATTGAAAATGTGCTTACGCTGTACTTACAATTACCACTTGTAGGAAGTGGTGTGGTTTACCAAAAGTAGGGCTGAAACAATCAGGGTTGTAGACATTCGAATCCTAATAAACAACATATAGCAGATAGTGGGATTGATTGAGCCACTGGGTAAGTTGGCGCACCACTTGTATCTTGATAATGGTAAACATTTGTGTCATGTGATCAAGAAAGTCAGGTTCTGGGTTTGAGTCCCAAGTAAAAGACTCTGGATTGTGATTGTGTGGATTTTGTATGTTTTTCCATGTCTGTCTTGGTTTTCTCCCAAAGTTAAAAAACATGCCAGGTTCACTGGAGATGAAATTGTTTGTGGCTGTTAAATATTTTTGTAACCTGATACTAGGTGTCATTAACTGTCATTGTAATCCTTGTGTAAAACATGGCTTTGATAGCCGACTTCACATATATTTTTGCGTGCTGGTGGATACAAGACAAAATGTCTGAAAACAAATGCACTAGATGGTAAAATTGCTCCACTACCACTAGTTCACTAGTTTTCCACCCAACCAGTTCAGTTCTGCTGAGTCTGACTGGATTCAGTCAGTATCCAATTTACGTTATTTTATATTCAAAAAGAACAAGACACAGACAACATTGATTAAAAATTGTATTTAAAGAATTATTTAAAAAGTCAATTACATATACTTAAAAATACAACTATAACCAATACACAATTTACACATCTGCAGTATTGAAATAACTATATATTATAAATGATTTAAAACCGACATATCTTAAAAGTAAAGAAACTACAGGAAAGAAAAGCATATGTGAAATATTAGGTGTAATTACTAGATCTAACTAGATCTAGTGTTGAGTACTGTGTGTGTGTGGTGGAAAAGATGGAAATGGTTGTTCAAAATAATTTGGTGATCTTCAGCATCAGAAAAAAAACTGCATCAGACCAATCTGGACTAAAATGTCTACTTTGAGAATATTAAAATCTACAAGTATGTCTCACCAGTAGGATACAGAAAGAACTATCCTGAGTGGTGTAGTAAAAGAAATCCTTCAAAACAAAAAATCAATCTACAATCACACACGAACTCTTGTCTGATTAAAATGGAGATGGATGTGAATTGTCTGCTTTTACCAGCCGGTTAACATGGCAGATCTTAGTGGTCTGGAGCCACCACTGCACGACCTGCAACCCATCTACCATATACACATAGCATCGCTTGATCTCTACTGTCTAGAAAACAAACCAGATAGATTAGTAGATATACACTTGAGCATCACGAGTGCAACATTACTTATTAATTCTTAAATACCTTAGCCGGAAAACGGTGATTCTCTTTACAGAGGAACCCGATGCTGATGCTTTCCAGCTCACTGTTGCCCGGAAGCTGTAAAATAAACAGCAATAATCAATTGTTATAACAATCATCACATTTCTCCCATCTCCAATCTAAAATAGAAGAAAATACCAGAATCACAGGTTCCCCATCAGACTGCAAGTCAACCACCACCAACTGCCAGTTTGTCATGTCAACCTTAAAAAATACAAGACAAAAGATGCTGAAAACACAGAAATTATTATTTTGTACAAGTAGCATTAAAGTTTATACTTAAATGATACATACTTGAAGGTCTTCTTCAGGGTCCACCAGTTCTTCTTCATAGTCTGTAATAACGATTGATATTAATACATTTGTTGTGATAAAGTAAATGTGTAGTGATTATAAACATTGATACAGCAGTTTTAGAATGTAAATGGGTTAATACTTAGAGGGTAAACTAAATAAGAAGTGAAAAGATCAGTAATCAACAAATAATAAAATACATCTGTCAAACATCAGCAATCGTAATTGCATATGATATAAAGGATTTAAAACAAATACATCTATTAATAATTCTATAATTAATCAATAATCAATCTAAAATGCTAAATATTGAAATTATTATCTCTATGAACAACGGTTGTAAATTATACCAATCTGATAAAACTGTGAAGGAAGTCAGTATTTGTGTTAGGTGTAATGATTAAGTCTAGCTTCAGATCAACCAGATACTTTAGTTTCCTTCCAGAGACCAAAGACATGCAGTGACGTTAAAATTCAAGTTACTAATAATGTCCTGGGATAAATGGGGAAAAGGGGAAAATCCTGGTAACACTAAACAATTGATGGATGGATGAATTAAATCCTAGATTTAACCTCATCTTTACAGGGTAAGTGTTTTTTCAGTGTTCAAATCAGACTTATCCTGAACACTTAAACATACTAACATCGTTTATCAGTAAACAAAGTGAACCAATGTTTAGACTTCATTATCTAATTGTATTAGGAGGCTAATTCACATTAATGTTGTTGGTATAAATATTTGCATAAATGTGACCCTGTCTGTAAAAACCAAGCCAAAGGCATTTGTTGGTGATTCTACATGACTTGGTCTCCATCTCTTTAATGCTGAATGAGTTCAGCCCTATCAAAGATTTGGTGAATCTGAAAAAGCTCTGAAAAAAAAAAGTTTGAGAAAAATTTAGTTTGAGCCAATATTAAGGTCTGTATCCATTTTATAACAATAGAAAAGAAGTTCCTAAATCTAATAACACCCAAATAATTTACTATTATAAAATAATTTTTCAAACAAACTTCACAATTTAGCATGTTAAAAATCACATTTCAATAATCAAATCCTAAAATATCGATCTATGAGCGATTATTTATTGCTATAAAGTCAAATTGCATCATTTTGACATTTATCTCACTTTGACACTTTTTTTTCATAATTAGATCTGCCATCATAATTAGATCATAATTAGATCTACAAATGTAAAGCTGGGATTTGAACTAACTTTGATTACTCGCTCAAAGCTCTTCTACTACACTAGCTCTATAAACTTTATGTCTAAAAAATGAACCAGGTTTAATATCAAGTTAAAGGTGGTGGTTCAGACATGAAGTAGATCTCCACTTCTCAATCCTGCACTCGTGGCACAAAGAGTGTCGTAATTAATGTCGTAATTAATTTTCACTTTAATTTACTTTTACAGTGCATGGTGTGATTGGTGCATGGTTTAAAGTTCGAAAAATTATGTAAATATGCAATGTATAAATATGACCACTAGATGGCGGCACTGGTTTGTTTTACATCTAAATAAAACATTACCCGTTCAAACATTATAATAATAATAATAATACATTTTATTTAAGGGCGCCTTTCTTGACACTCAAGGTCACCTTACATAGTTTAAACAAA
>JAOTRQ010050016.1:0-15450 GCA_028565875.1 Hoplisoma paleatum
CACACACACACACACACACACACACACACACACACACACACACACACACACACACACACACACACACACAAATATTGTGAACAAATATTTATTAAAAAGGTTTTAATATATTTTACACCTCTCAGTCGGTCCCACTAGGGGTCGCCACAGTTGAACAGTTTTTTTCACAACAGATGCCCCATTTCTGACTCAAGCATCTTATTTATCCGGGCACAGATTAACAAACACTGATCTTGGTCGGTAGTCGGTTCGATTCCCAAGAAAAGATTTCTCGCCCGGGTGTTCATGTGCGCTCGCTGCTGCCCCCTGCGATTAATTCCTACGTGTGTGTGAACAAAGAAAGAAAAAAGAGCACAGTGGTGAAAACAAGAATCTTAATAAAAACAAAACAAACACCACAGATAACAGACGTAAGTCTGAGAAGTCTCGTGAAGGACTCGGACCCGTTTAGACGGCAGTGTATTCCAGAATGAGCGCAGTATCGAATGCTGCCACCCTCTCAGTTCACCACCCAGCCACGCCAGCCATATAATCACGGTGTTGTTTTAATTGAGGTTATCGATCCCGCTGAAGCAACGGCGGTGAGTAAAAACGAGCCTGGCAAGGCGGCGGCGTCTTCGCGACGTCTCCTCACGCCTCTGTGTTAGTTACAGCGCCATCAAGATGAAAGAGAAGGAATGATCGTACAACAGCAGAAACGGAAAGTGAAGACAAATTGGAAAGAATCAAGTCAAGTCGCTGGATTGAAGTCCATGAGCTCCCAGAGGTGCTGAGCACTTGTTGACTGCTTTGACTTTAGCTAACTCATCTGAACCTGGTTTTAATTAGGAGGCCAATTGATGGCCAATTTATAGATCGTACGTACAAGCAAAATAATTCACTGCCACAACACTAGAGGGCAACGAGTTCTTGAGGGTTCTGTCGTTTGTGTTTGCATTTAGAATCCATTTTTAACCACAAGCGAGGACGTTCGTTGCTGCATATTTGACAGAGAGCGAATACTTTATCTACAAGTGGCCACCGTGTTCATCTTCCGAAGAAAATCAGAAGTTAACTTGTTGAAAATTCCTCTTCCAGTCCACTTGTGGGAGACGATTACTGGCTCACCGACGTCTGTAAATGAGCATCTAGGGAGCGAGTGGGAGATAATTTGCCTTCAGCTCCAGCAGGGCATCAAGAATTATCGATTGTTATGACAGAACTAATAAAACCAAAAACAGCAGCAGCACCCGGATGGAAGGTTCGGATGCCGGCAGCTCGTTGCTGATCTATTAAAAGCCTGTGGTCATCTTTAAACATCGATCTTAAAGTGATATTGATCTAAACGCACGAATCTCGGCTCTCGTTTATCATTTGGGTAAAAATCTACTGTAATATCGATGCGCCTTGTACCTACTTATACCTACAATCTGACCTATTAAAAGTGACCGATGACATATAGACAACATCATTGTCGCTTGGGTCTGTAATGCTCGTGTGTAAACACACTTATTTGTCGTCCTTGATACGCAAGCACTTGTGGCTTGAAAATAACGCAACTTTGACGGCTTTGGAACACGGACAGACCGAATGAGATAAATGTGATGTCACACTTTTCGTTTCCTAGAGGAGAATCAAACAAAAGGAACGTTTCTGATACTATAAACGGATTTGCATCCAAACGTTGTGCATTTATGACATCAGAAAACGTGTTGTTTCCATCGACGACAGTTCGGCATCCACATCCTCTAGGTGGCGTCTTGAGGCGCTGCAGAGAAACGACCAAGACGCAGAGATTTTATTTATTTTTTTAACTTTAAGTACGATTAGGCTTCGGTCAACTAAATCGATTTGTTTTAGTCGGTTCCTTAAACTGAATCAGAATCACCAGCACTAGCACAGACGCACCTGCAGGGGGAGCCGTCTTGTGTCACCGAGTCATGTATGAAAAGTCGCACCCGTACTCCAGTCCATAATACGGCCCGGATGATCGGATCACACATTTATCGGAAACACACCGGTCAAGTATAAATGAGCTTTTACGTCGACGTCCAAGTTTCATCCACTTTTGTTACGTTTTAGTGACGCCACGTTTAAACTTTTAAATTTAAACTCGTTTAAACTTACAGCTTCATCAATCTGAGTTTTTTAATGTGCATTTGAAGCTGATGGATGAATTCTATTGCTTAACTTTATTTCTTTATTAATGTATGCATGTTGTGCATTTCCAAAATAACTGACAGCATGTTTCTAGTTGGAAGGAAAATGTGCGATTAATTAATTATATAATTAATAGCGCCACCAGCGGGCCTCGTTCCTATAGATGCATTCACAGATCAGTTAGAAGGCAGAAAGATTTATCGACACCCGGGGCAATAAATCAGACCCGCTTGAGCTTACTGTAACAGACTGTTTAGATTTTTCACTACAAATAGGTACGACAAACACATAAATCCTGCAAATGTGACTCTGAAGTGGTGCCAGGCTTAGAGAACCATGTGTGTCGGAATCGGCGAGGGGTGTCAGTGATGGGCACACGCATGAAAAAAAAGAGAAATGAAACGGTGACGCAGACGTTGATCTGTTATTTTTTTTTATTTGTTGAGTAGGAAAGATGTCAAGATGGGTGCAGAGACTTTCTACTAATTATATAGAGGCGGAGAGGGGGAGAGGGGACGTGCATACCAAGGTGCCAGTCTAATAGGGCATCTAATGAAATAGTAACTACAATTCTGACAGCATCTACTCATATACGATATGTAAATAACATCTAATGTATATGTATATAATACGTATACAATTAAATATATGAACAACATCCGCTGTATTATAAATCACATGACCCCGGGAGAGGGTTCTAGTCTATTATAGCATTACCCATAATTTCTAATCGCTTCTGAGTCCCCACTTTACCCTCATTATCGCCTCAGTTCCCCTCTGCCCCTAATGTTTTGCATGATACACATTTTATTTACCAGTATAAGCCGGTAAATAATAAAGCTTAAACTGTAAAGAGGTCAGCGACACCCAGTCGGACAGACCAATCTGATGTTTCCGATATCTTCTTCCGATCTTCTTTGTCAGATCAAGCGACTCAGACGTAAACGCTATTAGCGACGGGCGCTGTATTTAAAGGTACCTGGGCTGATCTCAAATTTAAATTTTATTTGTCATTACACATATACAGATGTACAGTACAACGAATTGTTTCTCTTTGCATATCCCAACTTGTCTGGAAGTTGGCAGGGTCAACTTCAGGGTTGGGCAGGGTCAGCCGCAGTACGGCGCCCCCTGGAGCAGACAGGGTTAAGGGTCTTGCTCAAGGACCCAACAGTGGCTGTGTAGCAGAGTGTAGCAGAACCTGGATTTGAACCCCCAACCTTTGGGCTCCTAGCCCAACGCTCTACCCACCAGGCTACACTGTCCCCTCGGGGGCTGTAAGACTGACGGACGGTCCTGATGATAGCTTGTTTATCGTTTATCAAATTTGTGTGTGTCTAAAAACAGTTTTCTGACATTTTCTCGTATGTAAAATGCCAAAAAGAACCTAAAAACAAAACAAACATTAACAAAGGGGAGGTGGAGCGTTTCTGGCAACAGCTTATTAGCACAAGTGATGTTGCTCAGAACGTAGAGTAGTTATATATATATATATGTGTGTGTGTGTGTGTGTGTGTGTGTGTGTGTGTGTGTGTGTGTGTGTGTGTGTGTGAGGGAGAGAGAGAGAGTCCAAAGAACTAGTCCACAGACCCTCTAACTTGGTTAAAAAGAAGTGTAACATGTCCCCGTTTATGCTTTAATGTTTTATAGATCTTCATGACTCTTCACCATGTGTATAAACAATGCAAGAGAAATCAAACTTGCATTGCCAGTCACATCAGTTAACCAACTAACTAACCACACTAACCAGAACGATCCTCACCAGCCAGACAGGTAAAATCATCCAGCGAGGGAAATCAGTCTAGACAGAATAAAGCATGACCCCCGGAGACTGGAGAGCCCCGAGAACCTTCCCGTAAGTGTTCAGAACACCTGATTAGCATAGAAATGGTTCCAAATGAGAGAAGCGTGTCACAAAGACGAGCGGCGGGTGTCCATTTCTATTAAAAATAAAAAAAGGTGAAGAGGAACCTCTCGGAGGTCATAGTTAAGTGAAGGAATTTTCTCCTCTGAATCTCAACGAGCTTCATTTCTCAGGGCCGAAAGTCTCCTTAATGATCGGAAGCTCCAGATCCGTCGCTTCCCTGAACCTAATCCGACATTATTAAAGTTATCAATCCCACTGCCGTCACCGCGGAGACGACCCTCCTGCCGAGTGTCGTCGCTGAAGAAGAACTGAAACCTTCACCTCCCCAACACACACACACAGAGTCACACAGACACACACACGGCTGCTCGCTCGCATGCACAGATCAGGTCTTCATCAACATCAGCAACAGGAGGCCGAGCTGTTGTCATGGCAATATATTCTGCCAACGTTAAGAGTCAGGCGACGATGCTGACGGAATAGCAATAGAAACCCGGGGCAGGAGTAAGTTTTGTCTCGTTAAGAATAAGTTTGGGGACTTCTGTTGGATCCCGGATGTCCGAACGAGGCGACACACGGGGTCGGGATCGAACCCAGAACCTTATTGCTACTCACGAGACACAATTTCATCTTCGTTCAAACCTGTAACTGTTAATCGGAATCGTCGACTGTGAAGATTTAATAAAAATGTAGATGTTACATCACTTTATGTCACGAAATGATAGTCATGGTACAGTCTACCCACAATGCAATGCGACTCGTGGTTGCTTTTTCACGATTTTGTTTAACGAAATGAAATTGAAGACAGACGTAGACGAAGCAGAACGAAGCACGTTAATCACCAAGCCATCAAACCCCTGTTCCCCCTGAAACCGAAGGCATCCAGACCGGGGCATTTGGATAAGACAGGGGCCGGGCCACACAGACGGGGCCCGGGTCAGACTTTAACTCTCTCCATTCCGAATCGCACTGAGCGTCGTGTAAAAACAAATCCGATTTTCTTCTTCTCCCTCCTTTCGCCTCTCATTTCATCCCAGGCCTTAAAAAAAACGTTCTCGAGTTCTAGCTACAACGATAAAGAAAAAAGCGTCTGTGGCATGAGATACTCCCACAGAAAGGGGGTGCCGGGACTTTCCAAAAAGGAACTCGTTATCGGGGCATTCTGAAAGGAGCCGACGAGCGCCGAACGCGAACCTTGTAAACTTGTCATGGGAAGTCGGAACGGCGCGGTGAAGATAATTTATTCACTCGCTGCCGAGTGTAAAGGTGCCAAATTGGACGACGGGGGAGGGCCGAGAAACCGAGACGCCAAAAAAACCTGCAGAGAGGCCAAATCCAGGTCCTTTATAACACCGTTCTGATACGGAGAAAATCCGGGAGAGAAGTCCAAATCTAACCAGCCCGGGTGCTTCCAAAAAACTGCCTGATAAAATAATAAAAATTATTATTATTATTTACTAAAAATACACTCACTAGATAAGATAACGACGTATGTTCACCTAATGTCGCAGGCAAGGCTCATGTTCTCATTACAACGTTAGTACAACGTCCGATAAACGCCACACAAGCTTAATAAAAGTGTAAATTCAGTCTGAGATTTATTTATGAATTTATTGATTTATTTATTTATGTGGAACGTCGCACGAACGTTGTTCTAACTTTTAAGACTGGGTAGAAGGACGTAAAAGGAACATTTATGTTCTTTGTTCTAATGTAAAGTAACATACACAGCGGTGTGTGTGTGTGCTTGTTTGTGCTAGCAGTTAGCCTAGTAGCCTAGTATTAGCTAATTAGTCGGCTAGTTTATGTTTCTTACTAGAATTTGTGTTAGAAAAATACACACGAATATATTAAATAAAGTGTCTCATTTTACAATAGAGATGTACTTTTGTTTTAACAATCGAGTTAAGCATTGTGTATGTGTATATTTGTGTTTTATGCTAGCACTTAGCTTAGCAGTAAACTGGATTATGTTTCATACTAGAATTTGTGTTAGACAAATAAACAATCAAAATGTATTAAATAAAGTGTACACAACTACAATGGAGATTTGTGTATGTGTATGTTCGGGTTTGTACTACCAGTTAGCTTAGCTTAGCATTAGCAGTCAGATAGCAGTCAGATAGTCAGTCAGATGCTTCATACTAGAATTTGTGTTAAGACAAAAACATAAAAATATATTAAATAAAGTGTATAAAACTACAATAGAGGTGTATTTTTGTTGAACAATTAAGCTAAGCTTTGCATATGTGTATGTTCGGGTTTATACTAGCAGTTAGCTTAGCTTAGCATTAGCAGTCAGATAGTTGATGCTTCATACTAGAATGTGTGTTAGACAAAAACATAAAAATATATTAAATAAAGTGTATAAAACTACAATAGAGATGTATTTTTGTTGAACAATTAAGCTAAGCTTTGCATATGTGTATGTTTGGGTTTATACTAGCAGTTAGCTTAGCTTAGCATTAGCAGTCAGATAGTTTATGCTTCATAATAGAACTTATTTAGGAAAACATATATTGAATATATTAAATAAAGTGTTTAAAACTACAATGGAAATGTATTTTTGGTTTAACAATTAAGCAAAGCTTTGTGTTTGTGTATGCTTCGTACTAGCAGTTAGCTTAGCATTAGCATTCAGCTAAAAAGCCTCGTTTGTGTTTCGTCTGTTGTACTTATATTTGCTATTGTTGCAATAATAATAATAATAATAATAATAATAATAATAATAATAAAAGAAAGAACCACATCGCTACATCTGTAAATGAAATATTATTGCCAACTGCAGGGGGCGACTGTGTAATTTTATCACTGTAGAATAATTATACCCCACGTTCCTTAAATCAAGCAGCGTTTATTCATCTGAAGTTTGCTGCTTTAACAATACAGCCGTCCACAGGTGGTCCGGGATTCGTTCGAGTCCTTTTTTATATTTCGATTGTCCGGACAACCACACAGACGAAACCTAAACTTTATTTATTTTATAGCTGGTAAAATAGCAAGTAAATCACACGCGGATCCTCATACGATGTTAATTCAAACCAGGCATGTTTAAAATGCGATGAAATAAATGCATCAGGCTTTAAGGTCAAATTGCTCAGCATAGTTGGTACCTACCGTAGAAATAAAACGGCATTTTTTTACATTTAGATAAATAAAATAATAATTACTAATATTGTATTTTGAGACAGCTAATGATGGTGTTGTAATCATGTGGCTTTAATTAAAATGAGCTTAAGAGAAATTCTTCTTTAACAGAAATAAAAATCACACCGTGAACCCAATATAGTGACTGAAGTCCTATTGAGCCATGGCTCATTGCTGCCCCCTAGTGTGTGTGTGTGTGTATGTATGTGAAGGCTGCCTGAAAAAGAATTATTCAGTGTGGTTAATAAGTATTTTAACTCCTCAATGAAGTGGAAACGCTCGAAAAGTCTCGTACCGATGTTAATAACACAACGTCGTGAAACCGGCCTTGATGAACGTTGAGTTAATTTAATCGATAAGACGCGAAACGTCCTCGCGTCTGGTAAACATCTCCATCGTAAAAGCTTTGAATGCATATTTTAAAATAGTCCGAATCTGTTCTATTGAAGACGTTTCAATGCACCGATGCACTTTTTTTGTGCTTTTCGTGGGCAACATGTTATAAAGCTTTAACACGAATTCTTCTGTACGTGTTTTATTTCATTTCTGTGCTTATAAAGGATTAATTATTTTATTTTATTTTTTTACGTTCTATAGCGCCCACGTATTAGTGATCGGCTTGGACAAACGATAGCGTAACTGTGAAGAACAGAAATATGAATAAATTCAGTGCATCTTCCTCTTCGCCGATGTTTTGTGGTGTTTTAAAAGAGGAAAACGAAGCCAGGCTCACGATCCAGTCATTGGCGTTCATCACCAGTGAAGAGTTCTGATCGTCTACCGGTGACCTAGGAGTTATTCTGAGCTTAATGAGCTTTATCCAGCACACGAGCGATTCCCAGTCCGCATTTAAAATGTTTCCCCATCTATTAAAGAGTCTATTTTTATAGATACGTATACCCGGAGTGAACGTGCCGATTCATTAGACGTGCATTCATTAGAGATAATACGGTACGTCTGGCACTAGAATGTGCTTTGTACCACAGGCTGAATTTGCCGCCCTTGTAAAGCGCTGTGTCCTTGTCCTGCTCCTTTTGTATCACACACAGACAAAAAAAAGACCATTGATGAATCAATAAATGCAAAAATTGTGTGTAGCGACGAGGGTTAAGATGTGCTCGAATCAAAGCCTGGTGAAAACTGGTATACACCAGTGAAACGGTCATGGAAGTCAATTTCCAAAGTTTAAGAATGGACGTATATCATGACAAAATATAACTTCGTTATATTTTCTTCGTTATAATCGCACATCGTATTCGCTGCTCATCAGCCATGTGCATGGAGAGCCATCAAGGGGTCCCGGAACATACGTTCTTATTTCTTATGTGTGTTCTATTCAAGACGTTTCAATACACCATGCTCCTACAGCGTCCACGTATCTGCTATAGAGCTACCGAATTAACCATCAGCTTTAACAAAGAGTAGTGTGACTGTGAGGAACAAAAATGGGATTAAAAATTTAAACATTTTATGTGATTCTTTTGAAAAAATAACAAAACCTCTGTTCATCGTTAATAAATGCGCCGAATTTCCGAATTTGTTCTACTGAAGACGTTTCAATGCACCGAGGTGCTTCTCGCGGTGTAAAGCTCTTTTCTTTTCTGTGCTCGTAATGGATTTCTTTTAGGTTCAAGGTAAGATAAAAAATAATAAAAAACATTTTATATTAATAAAAAAAAAGAAAGAAAACAAAATCTCTGTTCGTCGTTACTACAAGCGTTATTATATAATATCATAACCAGGGTCATAGGGGTTCCGGGAAGATATATATATATATATATATAATTTTTTTTAAACACGTGTGTTCTATAAGCAAAAGAAAAATTCTCTCTAAACTCGTTCATTATCATTTGTGTTGATTTACTGAGCGGGTACATAAGGTGATAAGATTCGAACCCTCCATGCCAAGTCGAGGTCAGTTCCTGTGTGTGCTTTCTGTCTGGCACTGAAGCATAAAAACGCCGAGCAAATATCCTCCCTTCATTTCCTGGGTGACGGTTGAAGGACGGAATCGGCGTTTGGGTCCAACGAGGATTCAGAAAAAGAGAGAGACACTAGTCGTCGTCCCCCCCCCCCCCCCCCCCCATTGGTTTGGACATGATTCGTGTGTCGTCGTGACGGCATTATTAAATGTAAGATTAAGCCGTCGGCCCATTAGCGAACTGTCCATAGTGTGGAAATTATTTATGCACATTGACACACACTAGGGGGCAGTAGTGAGCACACACGACGCCTGCCGACTCCCAGTAATCGAACCGGCGACCTTCCGATCACAAGCTGTCCCATGTCGAACCTCACTCGATATATAGCTTGATGAAAAGTTCAAATTAAAAAGAAACCTGCTTCACTGCTGCCCCCTAGTGTGTGTCAATATGTGTAGTGTGTTAAAAAATGTATTCTAAGAAAGTAAAGTTATTATTAGCACATTTCGAGCTCATCACCGCCTTAAAGACCGAATGAGTCGGCATGACGCCTGCTGCCGTATTAGGGATGACTTGATGAAGGCATCGAACCCAGGTTTAATCGTGCATGCCAACCAACAATTCATAATTCTCACCCGGCATCATGGCGCCATCAGGGACTAACAGACACTTGACGGCTTTAACGATCGTATTTCCATCAGGCTTGTTAGGCGCTCGGCGATTACAGAATGTCATCAGAGCGGTTCCAGGTATCACGGCGATGCCGTTCGGTACGGGCCAGGCAACTGGAACGGAACCTGCGTCGTCGGGTGGTGCACCTGAGTAATGGCACCGCGATGGTCTCTAGCCTCGCCGTTTGTTCTGGCTAAACTCGGCTGCTCATTAATCTCGATTGGGTTGTAGGTTGGCGCTGACTGAGCCATCCATCAACGCCGGCTGAGCTCTGCCGGGACGCTCGGCCATGCTTCGGCGCACCACTCTTGTTCTCCACACAAATCGTACAGTGAGATGTAAACGCAAAAAAAACAAACAAACAAACAAACAAAAAAACGCAAAGAGACACGCAACAAATACTGACGAGGACCGAAGGTCGTTAATATTTATCAGGCGTTGCAAAAAGCTTACGGCGCAGAAAAGGAAGTGTAGATCCAACCGGTTCACGCTGGCATCCCCAGAGTGACCGGTGTGTGCGGTAACCAAGACTAAGACAGGCTGAGAGTGACACGCTAAAAGTCCTGGTGGAGCGTCACAGCTATTTGGAGCCATGCTGACTGCAGTGCATGTCACGGCCAAGCGAAGGCAGAGATTCCGAGTCCGCAGATTCCGTCTCGGATGGACTTTAAATACACACGATGTACAAATCATCCAATCGTCCACCCGTTAATATCGTGTCGATGGCTGAATACACTAAACACCTGAACAGGTCGCTGGACTGTTGCAAAGTACTTCAGAGACAAACACACACCTCAACACACACACACACAAACACAACGAAGAATTCCAGAAACTTAAATTAACCTGACTATATGTTTTTGGATATGTAAGAGGGGACCCGAGTACCCGTAGGAAACCCACACAGACACGTGGAGAACATGCAAACTCCGTAGAACAGAAGGCTTCAACCCAGATGAGCCAATCGATGAGCTTGGAAACAGGCTTTCGTTTTCCGCGTGGTCCTAGTGCTTGATTAGTCGCATATTAGTGCAGCATAACATGTTTTTGGATGAATTAAACTACAGAAGGTAACGTGGCAAAGGGGCAAGGACATGCCCTCCACCCCCCCTCTCCCCCATAAACCCCCATACCACTCCCCCCCCCTGCCCCACGCAAGATTACTCTCCTGGTCATACTAGATGTCAGACAATGCTCATACTTTAGTTATTATTTTAATACTCCCAGCTATTCGGTGTGCCACTAGAACTCAGTATGGTGCATTGGCTCGCCGCAAGAAGGTCCCGGGTTCGATCCTGGGGAGGGGTAGAAGGTTGGGGGGTAAGGGGTTAGATTAGACCCCACCCCCTTCTTCGATACCAGAGGAGCAGCCAAAAGACAAGAAGAATAAAAGAAGACCGGGTCTCGGTTCGAGTCTCGGTGCATTCGGTGCGTGACTAAAAACGACCCTGACAGTAAATAAGACCCCCGATGATGGGAGAGGGTTATAAATAGGGGTTGTTTTTGTGAGTGTGTGTTTGTGTGTTTGTGTTGCTGTTTGTCCCGCGTAAGAGAAACACAGCGCATTTGATCAAATCCACTTCTCTCTCCAGACAAACATTCATCATATCCATCCCTGCCCTCATTACCGCCGAGGTTCTTCTCTGCACCGCAGCCTGAATGGAAAATCCTTCACGCAGCTGCACGTACGAGCGAGCGAGCGTGCGAGAGAGAGAGAGAAAGAAATCAACCTCGTATTGAATTTTAATTTATCTTAAACTTAAATAAAGCATAGATAAAGAAGAGATATGTAAAGTGCTTTAAGTGCACTTTGATAAAGGGACTCGCTGAGACGATCCGATCGTCCGATTGAATGGGCCGCGATTGATGATGCGCGCGGTGAATGGACGAATGTTTAAGAATAACGGCGCGACATAAACGATACTTAAGACACTTTTCAATCCGGAGAAAGTGACGACGCAGAGATAAAGGAATAAAGAAACGAACCCGTATTTTAGTAGCAGGACTCGAGCGACCGGAGACGCTGTTGGAGCACTTTTCTTATATCATATTCATTCAAAGTGGCTTCGTATGACGCTGGAACACCATTGTTCAGTCATCGAGGGTTAAGGGGCCTCGCTCAGGGGGCCCAACAGTGCCGTCTTGGTGGCAGTGGGGCCTTAACTCAACAAACCATCCCAAAGAGTTCAATCTAATTTAATCTAACACACACACACACACACACACTATACATAGACACACACATACACACAAACACATTCAGCCACATAAACGGACACACACACACACACCACACACACACACACACACACACACACACACACACACACACACACACACACACACAAACGGACACACACACACACACACACACACACACACATAAACACACACACAAACGGACACATACATATTCACACACACATTCACACACACAAACGGACACACACACACACACAAACGGACACACACACACAAACGGACACACACATTCACACACACATTCACACACACACACACACACACACACACACACACACACACACACAACACACAACACACAACACACACACCCACACACACGGGTCAAAGTAACTATAATTAACCTGACTGCATGTCTTTGGGCTATAGGAGGAAATCCTATAATATTATATAGCACAGCAGATGAATGGAAGGTGATGGCTTAGTGGTTAAGTTACTGGGCTGGAGATGCAAAGGTTGCAGGTTCAAGCCCCACCATTACAGTTGGGCCCCTTAGCAGTAAAAATCGAGGCCCTTAACTTCTTAACTACTTTAGAAAAGTTGTTCGGTTGTAATTGTACGTCTACAAGATGATGATGATGATGATGTAGATGATGATGATGTGAATCAGGAGCTGCAGGGTTCTGTGGTGCTACCGGCCGGTCCGCGCTGCCGTCCCCAGAGCCCCGTAGAGTAAATGGCGGACAGGATGAGCGGAGCACGGTTGCTGCGGTCACCACTAAACAGCGGAATATTAGCGAGGTCGGGGGAAGTAAAATTGACGTTATTCGGTGTGACAGGAAACAGGAAGAGAAACGGGAGCATGAGGTTTTTACTGCTGTGGGTATCCAGAGTGAGTCGGTCGGGCAGCGCCGGCGGTCTCTGCTGTCAGCAGCGGCTAAGTAGCACTTGTGTTTGATGGGCGCCGCACCGCTATTAGCCATGAGTGGCACTAGCACAACAAGCTTAATCCTGGCCGGGCCTGTGACGTCCAGTCTTTCAGAACGGCAGCTTGAACGTTCAATTTAAGAAGTATATCACGATAATACGGTGGTCTTGGTCTAGTCGCCACCGTTGGGCCCCTGAGCGAGGCCCTTAACCCTTAACTGCTCTGTGTTCAGTCATAAATGCAAGTCACTTTGGTTAAAAGTCTCTGATTAATGGCAGCAATTATGGTTTGCAACGAATCAATTCATTTGGTCGATTCTTTTGAATAGACAGAGCAAGAGTAGCTTTGAACAGCAGGGGGTGCTGATGATACACTATATTTTTAAACACATACTATGTTTCTATGTATTTTTAGTGTAGTTTTGCGACTTCTTTATAAAAATAAAAAGACGTTTATTGTTTATTGATTTTTTGAAAAAGCATCCCTAGTAAATGCACGAGACACATCAGTGTTCTAGGACTTTTGCCCCCATGAGCATGGCGATGCCCCCGGGCCCCCCGGGGCCCCGGCGGGTCGGCGTCAGGTCGATGTTTACGTGTCTAGCAGAGACACTGAATGAGGTAATAATCCCAGACGGCCGAGGATCGTTTACACCTTCCCCCGGGTTCCTCTTGCTTCGGTACGGTGGATGACACCCCCCCCCCCTTTCTCCATAGAACCATGCACCCGCCCCGGTGCTCTCGCCACGGCAACAGCACTACATCACCCGGCAACAATAGAGCGAAACATCTGCTGTAAGATATCATCATGCACTCTGCGAGTTAGGAGCTCTTCTTCCACCGGGACAAAGCACGACCAAGACAAGCACCGACTTCGCCCCATTGTGACGCTTAACGGGAGGCGAGGGAGGGAGGGAAGAGGAGGGGGGAGGGGCGGTCGTTGTAGGATGCGCAAATTAGCATTAGCATTTAAAAACATCTGCACGGTGCAGAGATAGAAAAGGTCAGAGGAGGAAAGATCCCGAAATGAAAATAAAGGCTATTAATCACGAACACGAGAGTCGGGTCAACATATTCCGGTGAGACCGCTTGCCAGAGGTACAACTGAACACCCTGCTGACATCCCTGTACCTCACGCCGGACGACCCAACTTCCTGCCCTAACACAGCGGCATCTTAAAAGCCCCAGACTTTATTTATTTATTTCATTTATTTCCTTTTTTACAGTGCAATAACTGCACCTACTGGTCCGGATATTTGTTTTATATTTCACAACTGTTAGACGTTAATATGTCGGGCGTCGCGGTGGCTTAGTGGTTAACACTGTCGCCTCACGGCTAGAAGACCCGGGTTGCATGTTCTCCCCGTGCCTGCCTGGGTTTCCTTCGGGTACTCCGGTTTCCTCTTACAGTGCGAAGACGTGCAGTCAAACTTCACTGGAGATACTGAAAATTGTCTTTTGTGTAAGTGTGTATGTGTTTGTGTGTGTGTGTGTGTGTGTGTGTGTGTGTGTGTGTGTGTTTATCTCTGTACCCTGCAACAGACTGGTGACCTGTTCAGGTGTTCCGTGGATTCGCACAGTGTGGATGGATGGATTTTAATCTCATTAAAGCATAAAAGCATTCATTTGTTTATTTATTTGTGTTCCCAGTGCACTAAAATTTCACTGCAGCACTAAATCATCATCATCAACAACAACAACAACAACAACAACAACAACAACAACAACAACAACAACAGCAGCAGCAGCAACAACAACGAAACTAACTACACAGACACACAAGATGCAACCTTTACGGAACAATCCTCCTCCAAACTCCAAAAGACAATAAAGATCTTCACCGAGTCTGAATTTGGACGGTTTCTGTGTACGCATCGAGCCTCCTCATCCTCCTCATCCTCCTCCTCCTCTTCCTCCTCTTCCTCCTCCACTCAGACAACCTCACAAGTATTATAACCCGGCTAATCCGGTCCTCTAGCGCTCCGGTGTCATTACGTGACGGCCGGAAGAAAAGCAGCAAACAAGACCCACCTGATCCACGCCGTCCGAGCGCTCAGTTCCAGGAAAACAATCTAATAAGCTTAGCGTTCGACAGGCTGCTGTTTAAAAATAAAATACATTAATAAATAAAAATAAATCTCAAAGCTTCAGAGGTTGGCAAAGCTCCGAGTCCGAGTCCCATGTGCTTGAGATCCGTTATTAGGACTTTGTAGAATAATGAATGTATAAAAAGCCGGTCTTACCTGTATAAAGGGATCGGATGCAGCCGACACGGAGCAGCCGAGCACAAAAAAAAAAGAGAGAAAACAAAATATTAGTAAAGTAATCGTGTGAATAAATGAAACACTTAGTTATAGACAAACAAATAGTCTTTGTTTGTCTTATTTTGTCTCGGTATGATGACATATTTATAACTTGAAATCCTTTTTTTCCATCGCTGTGCTTTTATACACTTTATGCATTTAACTTGAAATAAGCAACGATCACACACTAGAGAGCAGTAGTGAGCACACGTGTTCGTTGCCACGGCACCCTTGGGAAAGAGGCGTGGGGGGGGGGGGGGGGGGGGGGTGG
>JAOTRQ010050034.1:0-15449 GCA_028565875.1 Hoplisoma paleatum
AGATAGATAGATAGATAGATAGATAGATAGATAGATAGATAGATAGATAGATAGATAGATAGATAGATAGATATTATTGTATTATATTCCTTCACCCGTTGAGCTGTGGTCCCGAGTGGAGCGGCCTAGATTTCCATTAAGCCCCCCCCCACACACACACACACACTTACACACACAGTAGTCTAGTGGTGCAGAAACCGACACAAATGGCCACGCCCGCATCATCAAGGTCAATCAAGACTGAATGTGGTGGAGATCGGGGGTCATTAGGGTGATGTGGGCCGAAGCCTTTAATTATGTGATGATTACAAGGAGAAGGAGGAGGAGGAGAGTGCGAGAGAGGAATAATAAAAGAGCGAGAGAGTAAGAGGGAAAAAATACAGACAGAGAGAGAGAGAGAGAGGGGGTATATAAAGATAAAGGAGGTACTGAAGGAAAGAGTGAGGGGCATCTCTTCGTATTTACGGTAAAATTAGATTAGTTGTAAATGAATGCGGCATGTTAACAGGAAGTAGATCCTCTGTGTGTTAGTGGTAAGATGGGCCCACTTTCTTTCATCTATCAAAGACGGAAACCCATCAGATCTCAGGCGACGTTAAAACTGCTGGTTTATTTCTGAGATGATTTCTCTCCCTGCTTATATCCCGTCCCTAACAAAACTGTCTCTCTTGCCCCCCCATCCTCTTCATGAGAGAGAAACATGCCGCTGTCCAGCTAACGTAACTCAAACCTGAAATGGCGTGTCTTGTTTCCTCCATGTTTTTCGGTGATAACCTTGAGACGCCTGAACTCCCCACCCCACCCCCCTACACACCGACCCATATTACCATTCCAATCAGGGGGATATGATTCTGTTTCGACAAACGACAGCGTGATTATGACATCACTGAGCATTTAATCAGATGACCTGTGATGGAGTCACTAACCGTAGCTCTGAAAATAAATAAGAGACTAATATCAAATCACTTTTGATAGTTTTATCATTTCAGGGTTTGTGTTTGATCAAACTCCTCCAGAGTTCAGTGTTTACGCTGACAGTGTGTGGAATATCCAAAAAGTTCTTATCTGACAGGAAACATAATGAACACTTCTGATTAGCTGAATGTTGGCGGTAAACATTATTAGGTTTTTTTGGGAGGGTCGGCAGTGCCCGCGGAGCAGCACAGCTCTGAATCTCGTCTCGCTCGTTTATTATGTCGACAACCGCCTGGAGGGACTCGCAATAAATATATAACTCGAGGGCTCCTACTTCATTCGCTTTTTTGCTTTAATTAGTCATGGCTTACCCCCCCCCCCCTCGTAAAAAAAAAACAATGTCAGAAACGATGTATCTGAGATATATGTGAGATCTTAGTGAGATCTATGTGAAAGCTGTCTGAGACCTATGTGGGATCTGATTGGTGTGGTGGGTTTTAACTGACGATCTTTTTGATAAACTCACTCATTGAATTTTCATGACACACTGGACACATCATACACACACACACACACACACACACACACACACACACACACACAAACATACTGCTGTCTGTAGAACATTCAACCTGAACAGTCAGACAGTAATTAAAGAATCGTTATGGAGATGATAGAGTGGTTTGGGTTAATCAGAAGGATTTAGGTGTGAGGAGATACTTCAAGTCGTTTATTACGGCATAAGCAGGCGCGTCTTTATCTGTATTTACACCGACACTTCATCACGAACCACGGGGACGCGATCAATACCCTCCCGCCCAGAGCAGCCTTCAATAATCTCTCTCCTCACAGCACCAGATTACAGACGTACCCCGTCACCAACCCAAAAAATGATAAATCCATCCAGTTTCCTCCTGCAGCATCAAAAGATCAAAGGAGCTCAAACAGTGCTCAGACATCACATGATGAAAATATTATTAATTCATTCATTCGTTACTCCATTCCTTCATTCAATCATCTATCCATTCATCCATTTATCATCATTTCCACACATCTATCATCTTGTCCATCCATCTTTCATTCGCTCATGCATTCATGGGGTTGAGTTTACCAGGTAAAACATCTCAGACAATTCTAGTTCTCATTTAGATTCAGACTCCAGTTTCAAATTGGATTCTAAAGATTCTGTAAAACAATTATCATTAAAAATTATAAATCATCAAAAGAATACTGTATGTTCTTATTATCGTGTGGGTGATGCTATGATATACAGAGGCATAATCAAGATAAGTGCACTGCCATGATCATAAAAACAGTTTAGGGAAGGTCAAGAGAACAGAGAACAAAACTTAGTGGTTAAGGTTTTAAACTAGTAATCAGAATGTTGCAGGTTCATCTCCCACCATTGCCTCAACTTGAACTGTTACATTTTAACAACCAATAACTCAGACTGGAACCGGAACTGTTTAATGTAAACATAAAATCTTGTAGCTGTAAAAGAGCGGAGGCTGTTAATCCAGCAAAAAAAAGCCTTTACTTTAATAGTCCTCAAGACAGAAAGAGAAAACGGCTGCAAAAACACTGATTTATTTCAATGCACTCGGATGCTTAACGTGCTCGTAAATTAAGTGAATAGCGCACTGTGGCTAGCACTAAATCTGACTAAATTCGTTTAGCGTGTGGCAAATCCGCTCGGACTGACCATGCACTCCACCTAACAACAAGAACGTTGAGGCACGTTAGCATGCGCTGTTCAGACCAGTGAGGTGCTGAATTAGCACCAGCTGCCACCACCCGTCACATTTCCTGTCAGAGTGAGAGATCTGAATCTAATTGGAACCAGAGCCCAACGACGGTTCATAAAACCACCATTAAACCTTCCTCGTCCTCATTAAAGCTCTGGAGATTCACTTCGAATTCACGGCTAGAAGCCGGACCGCACCGGTAATTACTCTGTTAACACCGGGTACCCGGTAAACATTGGCCTCTTTGTTTTGGTGTTAATTGAAAAAAGCTGAGCGCTCTGAGACTGTTTCGCAATCCCAAAAGTAATCTCGCTCCCACACAGTAACCCCGAACCTCCCTCATCACAACTTCCATTACAAACAATACTCTGCTCTAAAACAGCCTCAATCCAAACCTCCCTTGTACCCACGCCCTGTACTCATTCCCTCTATCCACATTCTGTACCCACCTCCTGTATTTGTTTTATTCTTCAACCTGAGCTGTGGTCATAAAATTTGGACTTGCTGACCATCTGAAATCTAGCAGTCTAGAGTCTTTCTGTGATGTAGTTCACGCAGATTTGGGAGATTTTCAGGGTGGAAAGGAAACACATGTTATGCTGATGGCTGGGGGGCACAATGATGACAAAACCCCTCACACACATACACTGCATTAACGAAACCGCACACAGATCTCTGACACATCTCTGCTGTATCTATTTCACAATCATCCTTAACCCACCCCCCTGGGTACACTCTCCGTCCCTTCGTTTCTCTTCCACGCCCACTTCCTTTCAGATCTGCATTCATTACATAGCGCTGTGTCTGTCAAGCTTCCGTCTGCCACCCCATGCATGGAGTTCTGAGCACCCCATCGCACCCTCCACTCTCCATCTTGACCAGCTTATCGAGTGACACCACATTCTGAGACACATCATGTCATACACAAAACAGCTCTCCTCTCTGAGATGAGATGAAAGGATTTGTTCTGATTTCTTTGTTTTTTGGGGGTGCAAGTTTGAGCATGTCCACCCAACCAAAGAAGAGTTGAAGAGGTGCTCAGGGGGTGCTAAGGAAGAGTTGAGAAGGCCCTCAGGAACAGCTAAGGAGGAGTTTGAGGAAGAGTTGAGGAGGCCCTCGGAAAGAGCTGTGGAGTAATCCGGGTCAGATTAATAAAGTGAAAGTTAATAGAACCCTGCAGCTGTAAATCTGATCAGGACTCGAGTTCTAACCGTTCCCATACGCTACAAACAGAACCAATCTCGTCCCTGCAGCTATAAACAGCATCATCATCATCATCATCATCATCATCATCACACACACATAAGCGAACATCCAGGTCCTCTAAACAATGAGGTGTGTTATCAGACAACTGCATGTTTGTCATATTATTTTTTAAATAATGATTAATATTAAGGATCTGAAGTGAATGTCTGGTGCAGCAGCAATATACTGCATCTTCCAGCCTGTAACACACGAACACACACACACACACACACACACACACACACACAAACACACACACACAGAGAGAACATTTCGCTCCTGTAAACTCAAAGACATATGAGGTGAGCTGTGGTGTGTGATCAGACATCAGCAAGTTTATTATAATTATTAAAATTTATTTATTAATTATTATTATTAAAGATGTGACGTGAATGTCTGGTGCAGCAGCATTATACAGCATCTTCCAGCCTGTAACACACACACAGACACACAACAAAACCACCCCCATCCCAGTTATTTCCACAGATTAGCGAACCCCGAGTGAAGCTTACCTGAATGGTCAGGCACTGAGCTTTGGTGTTAGCGTTTCCATCCCGCCGTGGCGGTGGTGTACAGATCCGAGCCAGGCCCCAGCACCCGACACGGGGAGGAGCTCTGGCGTGAGAAATGATTCCCGTACGTGAGACCGCGGCTGCTGTGCTGTGACCCTGGCAGGGGGTGCGGATGAAGTGGTTAGGGTCCGGATATGAGAGATCCTGCCCCGGGTACAGGCGGCCGAGTAGAGGCGACCGGCCCACAGACGCATGCCGTACACAAGCCAGCGGCTGAGCGAGAGTGAGAGAGAGAGACAGCGAGAGAGAGAGAGAGAGAGACAGAGAGAGACAGAGAGAGGAAGAAGGAGGGGCTGCTTCTGCGCCGAGGTGGAGGGAGGAGTGATGCTGCATGGAAACAGGGAGACGAGAGAGAGACAAAGAGAGATAGAAGGAGAGACAAAGAGAGAGAGAGAGAGATGGAGAGGCGCAATCTGAGTAATGAAATTTAATCCCACACATTATCAGAAAGAAAGAGAGATAGCGCGCGCGAGAGAAAGAGAGACAGACCCCTCCAACCTGTGATGTGCTGAACAGACGATTCACAGAGGAAAGCAGGTGCTAATGAACAAGCCGGTAAAGGGAGTCAGGATAGGTGATTGCTCAACTCCTAAAGTCCACCAGGGGTCAGTGTGTTCTTTGTACGCGGATCTTGAACGTACATGTTTGTACTGAAAATTGTAATTCTCTACATTTTAAGTAACATTCGTTTATATTTCCGTAAACAATAACTGACTAACATTGCTCTTGCGTGATGTTGCGGTGTTGCCAGATTACAGTGTTCAGTCAAAATCTGTTTCAATTTCCATATAAACACGTGAAAAAGTGCCAAATCTGGCAACTGTCATTCAGTAATGCACCACATCTGATGGGTGTTTTTTTTTGGGCTAAAAAACGATGTATTCTGAACAACGCTGTAATCACTGTAGCATTTCCCCAGATGCAATTTTTAGCATTTTATTATTTATTCAAATAACACTTTTACTTGTAATATCAAAATTACAAAACATGGATATACTGTGCATTTGGTGGGATAGAATCAGAATTGGTTTCCTGTGGAGTAAAGACAAGATTTTGTTCTCCTCCATTTGTTCTCGGCGGGTGTGAAGGGGTCAGCCAGACTCCCAGAGTTCTTCAGTGACTCGTTAAAGCCGCTCGTTACCTAACAAACCAACTCAGCAGGCCAATCACCAAACCGTGATGTAACACCCACCCACCCTTACTGACATAAGCCAGTGCAGTGTGATTGGATCACGATTTACAGATTTCATTAAGGACCAGTAAAAGTATTAAGTGAAAAATGATGAGCGTTAGCCGTCCTGCATCCTTCCCCTGAAACAGCACTGAGAGAAAAGCCTCGTGCGGTATTTACATCCAAACTGACACATGGAGAACATATAAAGTGATGAGAGTACTACACACTGTGCTGCCATGCTATCCTAAGAAAAATAAATACAATCAAATGTTGAGGACATTCGGGACTACTTATTTTTCTTCCTGCAATAACCCTGTCAAACATTTACTCCAAGTGGAACCAACCGGAACCAGGAGAGCTAAGCGGAACCGAGAGGAACAGAATAAAACCAAGTGGAAACAAGCGAAGATCCCGTAATCACTCTGAATTTACACTTTCACGTTGTGATGATCCTTACACAAGAACACTGTACCTGCTGTCCAGCACATTATTTGTCTGTAGAAGAAATAGTCAGGAATGTTGGCCACGCCTCAAAGACGTCTCCATCAGGTCCAGATGGATATTTTACTGCAGGTTTTATCGCTGACAGATTGAGAGGTGTCGTTAAATCTCTCTGGGCATGTTTACGAACTCTCCACACATCAGCAGATCTCAGAATTTCTGTACGGCATCCGACTCGCGTGTTCCAGAATCTTCTGTCCCAGTTCTAACATTGTCCAAAATACTGTTCTAATATTGTCGTATCTTAAATAAATAAATCTGTGTGTAAAAATCATGTTAGAAAATACTGCTGTCTGTGCCGGTGTGAGTGTAAATTAGAATACACAGGATGGAGGGAACCATGCTGATCACTTCTCTTCCCCTACCATGTTCAGTATTACACAGCACAAAACTTTACAGGAATATCATCACCACCTGCTGGTTCATCACAGTGAGGAGAGGAACTCTACATTTCCACCTGCTGGTGAACCGAAATCTAAAGCTCGATCATCACTCCCTCAGGCCCAGACTTAACGATTATTTAAAAGCAGAGAGGAGGAACCGGATCTGATTAATTCACTGTCTGATTTAATCACTGCTGAATAATCTGATCTAGTGAAGACTTACTGAAGAGAGCAGAGTCATCATCAGACACTGAGAAGAGAAACACACAAGAGTGTAAGAGTGAATTAGTGCGCCCTCTGCTAGCAGCTTAATGCACCTGCATGTTTGTCCTAAAATTCTTTCACTTTAATATTTGTTATTTATAACTAAAATATAAAATGTGTATATATCTGAAATATCTGTATGTAGATTTAGTAATTAATAATCAGTCATGCTCTGTATGCATCTCTAATAAATTAACTAGGGTAAGGTTAACTGGACTCGATCCAATCAGTAGGTTGTCAGTTTAAGCCCCACAATGGCCTGCTGGGCCCTCGAGTGTGTACTGTAACTATACTAAAATTCACTTTTGATGAAGGCACCTAAAAATTTCTGATAACATACAACGTTTTTAACTTCTGAAAAGAGATTCTATTTGCTATAGTCTGCAAATATTTTCATCACAAAAGCTCTGTGAGTATTACGGTCACCCCACAGCAAGGTCCCAGGTTTCATTCCAAGGTACTGGGGTCTAGATCATGTTTGTATGTTCTCCCTGTGTTATTGCTTTTAGGGAAAAATATTTTTCTGTGTCTAGTGGAAATTAATTTTTGTCAGTCCATCATGATGGCTTGTTCAGTTCTAACCACACGCACTCTCGGGTGAGGCAGAGCCATTTTCTCCACTACATCCTGGTACTAAATCCAGCAGCAGAATATTTCCTCTGGTGTCTGGGTGCTGATGGAGTAAATTGCCTCACAACCTTTCATCCTCTCGGATTGCTTTTGTAGAGAAGAGTTATTGGATCAGGGTTCAGACTTCACCAGACCTGTGTGTTTCCTACAGGCAGACTGGCATGACGGGCATCGCTCTGAGGATTAGAGCAAAACACGAATCCTGCTGGGCCCACATCACCTCAGCCATGAGATGAGAGATTCATCAGTATAATGAGTAATGATGATGAGAAACCTAATAAAAGTTGGAATCATTTACTGTGGAGTCTTAGGGCTTCCTGTCGTGCTCATGTTCCGCCTGAATTACAACGAGGCATTAAAAAAGATTACAGCCTTAGAGCGCACACACACACACACACACACACACACACACACAACAGAAAAAATCTGCAGTCGTATGATTTATGAACACAACACCCACACACATACACCACAGTTTCTTTTTTATTGACACCGTGATCTGTAAACTCAGGGTTCAGAGAGATCCCTCCCTGTCTCATTAATTAGGATGTTTTCTCCTTAAATTGGATCCGCTGAAGATCATTCTCACTACCAGCACTAAGAGAATACAAGAATGTATTACAGCTGGAATAAATACACAATATCCCCATAAATTCGACCTATGGGCATATATTACATAGCAAGTGGACACTCATTTTAGATGTAAACTGATAAACTGGCCACCAGTAAACTGAACAATGGAGCAAACTGATACAGCTCCAACACCACCAACATCACCGGCCTAACCGACACGACTCGACCACTAGACGTTTGTATACTCCTAAAAGCCAATAAGGTCATAGAATCCGCAAAATTGACCAATAAGATTCGTCATTGGGCGTTTCTGATTACATTATGGGCGTAACTTCAAAAAACCAACCAATCATTTTGTGTATTGGGCGTTTCAACATTCAAGGCCACGCCTTCTGTTTGGGGACTCGCACTGAGAGGTTGTTTTCCCCGATGTTAGCCAATTAGCACGTTAGCATGTTAGCAGAGCTCCGGCACGGCGGATGGACAATTTTAATCATTAAAGTTTGGTTTTTACTTGACAGACATTTGTGTGCACGGACCGGAGCGATCGCACCCTAGTTTATCAAATCTGATCGCTGCGACTGAGGTGAGATCTCTGATATATTTACACGCCAGCTGGACGCTTCATAGCTTACGTTAGATTTGGGTTGCGTTTCCATGAACACCCTGACACACTACGTAGTGTGAACTTCACGTCTATAGTTTGGCTGCGAAAGTGCGGACTAGTTAGGGCGCAAGTGGGCGGTTTGGGACGGAACCCTGAGTTGTATTCACAAAATGAATGTTAGTAGCATGTTAGCTACATAACTCGCGTACAGTGTGTCAGGTAAAGATTTGTTTAGAATGAAACGAGTTATTTGGTGCACGTTTGATATATCTAAGGGGAAATCGTGGGTTTCTAAATAAAGATTGGACACTTAACCTTATGCCTGACTTATGTCCAGCGAGTTAGCCTACCTAGGCTAGCTGTCGTGCTAACACCGTGTAAGGATCTCCTGACGTGAGTTTAAAAATAAGTCGTAATAATTAACGCCGAATAAAAACGACTTATTTGGACTTATTTGAATTCCGTGTAACTAGATAATCAAAGTTGTTTTAGCGGCGCGGTAATAGCTTAAGTCATTCTCAGGGAATGTGTTTCAAATCGCGTATGACTTTGCTAGGTAGTGTGCACAACTAACACCAAGTCTATGGGTAAAGTGCGCACTATGTAGGGGTAATATTGCTCGAATTGGGACGGAACCAACGTCGGAGACTTCCTGATTGAATGGAGTCGGCGAACGTTTTCGAATGTTAAAATATTGTACATTAAAGTGTAAATGTATTAACACATTTATCTCCCACCGCTGCACAATTAATTGGAAATTAGTTCACGTCTGAATCAATTAGATTTTTTAACTGTTTGTTTTATTGTGATTATTAAGTGATATATATCTGTGTATTGTGTATTTATAGTGTGTGTGTATTATGTATGTATAGCAGGTGCAGTAATGTTGTTAGGATTTATAAAACCACGCCTGTATTCGTTCTTTCCCCCAAACTATCGTGTTTCTTATTTAGAGTTAAAATTTATCTTGATTTTTTCTGGTATTTATAATCAGATATTGAGTAGGTTCACACCATGTGATAAAAGTTCTTATAAGTTCTGCCTCATTCTTATTACAGTTTAATACACACTGCTGGTGTTCCAGCGCCCCAGTGCATCACTCACACTTTTTAATTTTAAGCTTGCCAGTCCACCTTCTGTATAAAGGACAGACGGCTGCCCTTCCTGCGTTGTTGCTGGGATCTTAATTTCCCTGTCTGTCTGTCTCTCTGTCACATTGACGGCATTGCTGTATTAATAATTATGCCTGATTGTTGAAGTCTCTTTGTTGCTGATTTAGCTGGGGTTGAGCTGAGGACTATGAGTACAGAATGAAGCGGCGCTTGGAGGATCAGGATCCTGCATTTGGAACTCAGCGGCGCATCCCGGGGGCTGCTGAAGCTTTTCCTCACCGCGTGGTTACCTCTGCGTCTTCCATCTTCGAGGTGGCTTTAGAGAGCATGCAGCCTGCCGCTACTGCTGCAGGAGTGCAGTATGCCCAGGTCTCTCAGACCTACCAGGTACCAGAAGATAGGGCCAGAATTCCTACACTTCAATTTTACACCTTTCTCACACACTCAAATCACAACCTTATCCACAATAAAGAATCCTGACAAAACCTTGTTTATGCCACGATATCTCCCAAACAGAACAGTTAAAGTGTATATTATGCATGAGCTGTACGTTAATTAAAATGTATTAAACTTTAGGTTGCGTGGATAAAAAAAAAACTGACGTATGTGAGCAAAAGCAATTAGCAGTTTGTTTTTTTTTATTTGTGTCTATAAATACTTATTTTGATCTTTATTAAAGCATTACACACACAGGAATAACTGATCGAATACGCAATTACATAAATAATCCATAGTAATATTATTGAATATTTCTTAATGTGTTGCTGGTACTAAGTACTTTTTTTTGGTGGGGGGGCTCTTCAGGTGCCCTTGACTCAGAGCTCTGTGGGACATGGGCACACCATTGCTCCTGCTGCTCATCATCACGGTCCTGTGGTAAACCCAGCGGGTGCTGCAGGGGGTCCTTCTCACTCGCACGCTCCCACTGCAGGCCAGCAGCAGTTTCAGAGGCTCAAGGTACACATTCAGATGATAAACATCAGTCCACAACAGTCTGTTTGGGTGTCTATTACATGTGATCAGGTGAGACTGTGTCTGTCTGTGTGGGTGGGTAGGTAGAAGATGCTCTTTCGTACTTGGACCAGGTGAAGCTACAGTTTGGGAACCAGCCTCAGGTCTATAATGACTTTCTGGACATTATGAAGGAATTTAAGTCTCAGAGGTGAGTTTCACCCTATTGGCTATGGTCACCTGGGTGGGTGTAGTTGTGTGAGGGCATGTTTTTTAGAGCTAACACTTGTCCTATCTGTACAGCATCGACACCCCGGGTGTGATAAACCGGGTCTCCCAGCTTTTTAAGGGTCACCCAGACCTCATCATGGGCTTTAACACCTTCCTTCCTCCGGGCTACAAGATCGAGGTCCAGACCAATGACCTGGTAAACGTCACTACGCCCTGCCAAATCCACCAGATCACTCCACATGGGGTCTCTACACACAACCTTCCCACCAGTAGCCAGCACAACCAGAGTCAGGCTGCGCCCCCTGCCAGCACCACCACCGCCACCTCTGCTGTCCTCAGCATGCCCAGTCAGCCGACACCTGCCAAGATCAGCAAGGTAACATCTTTACCCATAAGTGTGTGTGTTTGCATATGGTTGTGTATGTCTGTCTTTGTTTGTGTCTATAGAAATTTTGATCTGCTGATATATTGGCATGTTCTGTGTGCTTTTGGTAGCCGATGCAGTCTCCGGCACTGACCCCAACCAGTCAACACAACCCGTCCATACCAGCGTATGCCTCACCCCGCTCGCCCTCGGCCCAGTCCCACACCCCGGTCAGTAGCACGCCTTCTGGCGGTCCCACTCCACAGAACAACCAACCGGTGGAGTTCAACCACGCTATCAACTACGTTAACAAGATCAAGAACCGCTTCCAGGGTCAGCCAGACATCTACAAGGCCTTCCTGGAGATCCTGCATACCTACCAGGTAAGACAACAGGCAGGAAAATGATTGAGAGAGTATGTGCAGGGCAGGCTGGGGGCGAGAGCCTGAGTCTTTGTTTTAACTGTTACAGAAGGAGCAGAGAAACGCTAAGGAGGCCGGAGGGAACTACACCCCCACTCTCACAGAGCAGGAAGTCTACGCCCAGGTGGCCCGACTCTTTAAGAACCAGGAGGACCTGCTCTCAGAGTTTGGACAGTTTCTTCCAGATGCCAGCAGCTCCATGGTGAGGAGGGCACTTGAACGCACGGTTCTGACTGGCATCCACATGATTTGATATGATTCACATCCAGATTTTTGACCTTCTTTAGCTATTTCATTTTAGAACCTACCATTTACAACACTTTATTTTTATTTCATTATTTAATCACATTGGGACTCATTTTAGCTAAATTCTTTATACTTCATCTTTTAATAGTTATTGATATTTGTATCTTTGTCATTATGTGCCTTTCTTTAATTAGTTTGATCTTCTAGATTGGTTGTAATCGTAACCATTTCCTGCTCAGTGCTTGTTTGTTTACTCCTGAGTGTGATCAGGATGGTTTCGAGAGGTCTCTCACGTTCCTATCCACACTCTCTATCAGTTACTTGGGAAGACGGCTGCTGATAAGGCGGAGTCAGTGCGGGTGGACCAGGGTGGGGCCCTGAAAAGACCCCAGCTCAACAACAAGCAGAGATTCAACCAGAACGGCTGCCAGATCCGCCGGCACTCTGGCCCTGGGGCCACTCCCCCACTCAAGGTGAATTTTATTCCCCAAATATATGAGCATGTTGGGATGTGATGTGTGGTGGAGGTGGTTTCACACGGTTTAACCTTTCCTTTTTCACAGAAGAAGCCCAAGTTCATGGGGAAGGAGCATTCAGTGACCGAGGGCAACAAATTTGGAACAGGCACAGAGACTCTGTTTTTCGAGAAGGTGAATCAAACACAATTTCTAAAACGCTGAAAATATTATCATGAAACTCACACACAACCCTTCTGTGCGGCTTTTATACTAAACCGTATTTGGATTTGTCATTTTGATGAATGTAAACCCCGCCTTCTCACAGTCAGAAGGTCCACATTCGATTGTCAAGTGGAACGGTTAGTCCATTCTTTGTGGAGTCTTGTGTGAACGTGGATGATTTTGGTTCCAGGTGAGGAAGGCCCTGCGGAGCTCTGAGGTTTACGAGAACTTCCTGCGCTGCCTGGTGCTATTTAATCAGGAGGTGATCTCTCGGGCAGAGCTGGTACAGCTTGTGCTGCCGTTCCTCGGGTAAGTGGGTACACTGGCAAATATTCCCTTTAATTTACATATATTTTTAAAACAGATAATATATTAACAGGACTTAAGAAGTATATCACACATGCAGGTTTATGTTTTGCACCATGTAAAGTCAAGACACGACACAGATCACATTATTATTGTGATGTTTTATGGGCTTTTTTGAACATCTGAACGTTTTTCGTTACAGGAAATTCCCCGAGCTGTTCAGCTGGTTTAAAAACTTCCTGGGCTACAAAGAGAGTGCCCAGATTGAGAGCTTCCCTAAGGAGCGTGCAACTGAGGGCATCGCCATGGAGATTGACTACTCGTCCTGTAAGAGACTTGGCTTTAGTTACAGAGCGCTGCCCAAGAGCTACCAGCAGCCCAAGTGCACGGGCAGAACTCCACTCTGTAAGGAGGTGAGTGCATCATCCGTCGGGTCTGGTTGTCCTGGTTTGCGTGACTCGTGCCCAGTTGTCATGCCACAATATGCATACTAGTAGACCACTTGTGCCCTCTAGTGTCTGGGTAGTAATACCCGTAGTAGTAATTCATGATTATGGCTGAAAATGTAATGGTTGCTGGCCTTTAATCCTCAATTTTCCAGATTGTAGTGCCTCCTAATCCTTTTGCTCATGTAATGATACTGTTCTGAATCTGCTCAGTAAATTTTTGGCTCAGTTTGTGTTTGGAGGCTCCTGATTGGTCGATTCTGTTCAGGTGCTGAATGACACGTGGGTTTCATTCCCATCCTGGTCCGAGGATTCGACCTTTGTCAGCTCCAAAAAAACTCAGTATGAGGAACACATATACAGGTGTGAGGACGAGCGCTTCGAGGTGAGCACACAAACACAAGTGTATGCTGAATGAAATTTTGTTTCGATACCTTGAGGTGTTCTTTAAAGTGTATGTATGAAAAGCACTACAAGATACAAATGGAACAGCGGAACAGCAGCACATGTTTCATGTAGAAAGTCTTTCGATCTTCTGTTTCCACTGTTAATGTGGCTTGTGAATATCCTTCTGTGTGTCCGGTCAGCTGGATATGGTGCTGGAGACGAACCTGGCCACCATCCGCATTTTGGAGACGATTCAGAAGAAGCTCTCACGCATGTCAGCGGAGGATCAGTCTAAGTTCCGTCTGGATAACACTATGGGAGGCTCATCTGAGGTCATTCACCGCAAAGCTGTTCAGAGGATATACGGGGACAAAGCTACTGACATAATGGATGGCCTAAGACGGAACCCCGCTGTCTCGGTCCCCATCGTCCTGAAACGGTGGGTGTCGTGTGTGTTTCGGGGGAAGCTTACAGAACAGTACTGACAATACTGAGTGTGTTTTCTTAGGCTAAAAATGAAGGAGGAGGAATGGCGCGAGGCTCAGAGAGGCTTCAACAAGATCTGGAGGGAGCAGAACGAGAAGTATTACCTCAAATCTTTAGATCACCAGGGCATCAACTTCAAACAGAACGACACCAAGGTGTTCCGCTCCAAAACTCTGCTCAATGAGATTGAGAACCAGTACGATGAGGTATGCCCACACAGTAACAATCCCCCCCCCCAGTCATTTATACACTAGGAAGAATAAGCTAACGTGCATTAAATCACTGTGTGTATGTGTATCTAATTGGAGCAGTGGTTGATCTAAGTGAAACAAGTGTCTGATTCCGTCTGATATGTGTCTGCAGCGTCAGGAGCAAACGTCTGAGGAGAACTGCCCACCCGCTCTGGGTCCCCACATGACCTTGGTATACGAGGACGCTCAGATCCTGGAGGACGCCGCGTCTCTCATCATCCATCACGTAAAGCGCCAGTCCGGCATTCACAAGAACGACAAGTACAAGATCAAACAGCTCATCCAGCACTTCCTCCCCGACATACTGTTCAGCCGTCGCGGTGTGCTCTCTGACGCCGAGGATGATGATGATGACGAGGACCATGCCCAGCCCGAACACCAGAGCTCCAGCAAAGCCAACGGCACGGCCACACCCAAGTCCCGACCACCGACGGTCCCAGGGGTAAACCCTTCAGACGAGGAGTATCACCTCTTCTATGTCAACAACAACTGGTACGTCTTCCTGCGCCTCCACCAGCTGCTCTGCTCGCGCCTCCTGCGCATCTACAGCCAGGCAGAGAGGCAGATCCAGGAGGAGGCGCAGGACAAGGAGTGGGAGCGCCACACACTGGGTCTTCGGCACCACAAGAGCGACAGTCCAGCTTGCCAGCTGCGCCTCAGAGAACCATGTAAGTCCAGTCCAAATATATAATTAAATTAAAAAAGCATGTTAAGCATTTTATAGACACTGTACACGTTGTATAGAGTGTTTCTCAAAAAAACTCAACAGGTTCTGTTTTGGTCAATGATAGTAACAATAAATGAATATAGTAAGTAACTAAATATAGTAAGCTGTAAATTCGGCATGTTGCATAAGTGTGGTTGGGGCTGGGGCAGGCTTGTAACTAGGGCTGACCGCAATTAATCGATTATTCGTTGGTCGACCGAAAAAATTACTAGTCGGCCAAATTCCATTGGT
>JAOTRQ010050044.1:0-26249 GCA_028565875.1 Hoplisoma paleatum
CAGATCAGTGAGAACTCACTACTGCAGGGGAGGGGACATGGATGATGGCCACAGATCGAGGGCGCAGTTGATTGGCAAGTTGGCAAAGGACAGTGCCATTAGATAACGCTTCACCAAGGTCCTCAGGAAGAGTGGTTTTCAGACGAGACTCCAGAGTCTGAGAGATGGAGAATGAATGAGAGAGAGAGAGAGAGAGAGAGAGAGAGAGAGAGAGAGAGAGAGAGAGAGAGAGAACCCTTATTAAGTGATGATGTCTTCACTTTGTCCAACAGCTAAGAGAGGAATGAAATTTCCTTATATGAAATAGGAATGAAATGGATATAATGACTTCAGCCAACAATTCTACTTAGCTGGTTACAGCGCTACAAAATGTGAAAAGGTTTAGGAAGCTGAACTACTCATCTACAGAAAGTTTACTGCTATATAAGTTAATATTAGTGAATCATTTTTCACATGGTGCAAACTCCAAAATCTGTCAAAGATCTTCCTGGATGAATCTAAAACTAACTAAAACCAAAATTCTGCATCATAATACTCAATATAGTATATAGAAGTAACAATATAGTCTACCCATAATGCAATACGATTCACGATACTCACCTCCCGATACAATAATGTTTTCCCTATTGAAAAAAGATGATGACATTCTCCTTGTATTGAATGATTTTGCTTAACAATGAAATATTGTATTTGTGATGATCTTTTGTCGTTTAATTTATGAGGTAGCCACAAACAATTCAGAATGAATCCAAACATGGCAACTAGATGAATTGCGACAGCGCCCTCTGCTGTTTTAAAATCAATTTGTTACACAGAAATAACACAGTAGATCAATTTGTGTTATCACACCTATAGTAAACACAATGTTTACACTTGTACACACTTACATGTTAACAAATACATGTTTGATCCTTGGCTTTAATGACATAGTTAGTCAAGCAAATTAGACACTAACAAAATAAGTCAAAGATGAAGACATTCACAGTAAACATGCAACAAAACTGCTAACGAAATGAGTGCTGCTTACCTTCCGTAACTGGGAGATTTCTGCTCTTTCCTCTCGTGGAGATTTGAGCGTAGAACGAGACTCACTACGACCGGACTCAGCCAGAGACTGTGTTGAACCTGACACAGAAATAAGCAGAACAAAAATCCCTTCTCTTTAAATAGTTATTCATAAACACTTGTACAACTCTCTATGTACAGATGATATAAGGATTTTTTCAAAGCTAAAAAGAATTTCTGGATGTCCCGGTTTAAATCAAGATGAATTATATCACTGAATGAGTAGATGCCATGAAAACCATGAAAATGTGAGAACCCCTGTTCTACACTGAATGTACAGTTTAAATTCTAAGACACCTTTGTAGTGAAGACATTAAAAGGCATTTACGCGTTTTGACCGAACCCATCACAGATGTGCTGTTTGTACCTGATGTTTTCACATTGCTGCGTGAAGAGGCACGGAAGAGGAAACTGTTTGGTTTGGGAGCAGAGCCAGTAGGAGAGCAGGATTTAGCATCTGGAAATTAATCAGCCATAATATAACTTAAATTTTTTATATATATAACAACAGCTTACAGATAAGTAAAGAAAATAAAGGTGTTAATGAGCCGAGCGTGAGGTGAACTTGTGCCGTGTAGAATTATGTGAAGACAACAACACACCCGTACGGCTTGTTGAACGTTGCAAAGATCCTGCTTGAGCGTTTGTATAAATCTGATCCACAGTCTAGAAGAGAGGACAGAGCATATTTAACATTCATATTGTTTATTAAAAAACAAACAGCCAAATTATTGAGAAAAGAGAAACTGACCGCAGATCTCTGACGCAAACCATTTACAAAAACACTGCATTCTGTAGATTCAACACTAGAGGGAGACAGAGACAGTGAAAAGTAAATAAGCGAGTAGATTGGAGGGTTCAAAACTTTGTTAAAGGGTACAGCACAATCAATTATCTGATTAATTATATGAATACTTAATCCAGTACCACCACTGTCAACTATTTAGTGGCCGAGAACATAAAGCTTCTGACCATCAACTGATGGTTTAATCTGTGTTAAGAAAAGTATGTATTATATACACCTGTATAACAAGTGAGAATTATATTCGAAGTATTCTAATTATATTCCAAGTCATTGCTTATAAGACAGTTATTCACTACTTAGACATTGCACCATGTTTCTCTAACGTGCTAACACAGAGAGCATCGCACCATTCAAAACAATGCGACAAAGTGGCACAACGTGTTAGTATATCTAATATCTTCTACCAAACACGCTTCAACTTTACCGAAGTGCCCTTAATGATGAAGGGTTTATCATTTATTGTTACTTGTTAATTGTTTTTGTGAGGAAGAGGAGTTGTTCCGATATAAATCTTAGGATTACTTATGATTCAGTTCCGATGCTGACTCATTCTACATTAAATATTCCATTCATTTTTGTAAGATGATTTACTAGGCAGGTAATAAGGAACCTAGAAATTCGAACAGCCTCCTTGACTTGAAATGCAAGATAGTCGCCATTCTACATTTCCAAACTAAGCCTTAGAGTTCCAATCCCAGCTCTGCATGAGTCACTTGAGCAAGGCTCAAATTAGATTTACTGTACAACTGGATATGTATATATAACAAATAATGGCTGTGCTATAGTTCTATTAACTTATTAGTTCAGGTTTTCTGATCATATTTAATAACATCAGTTGTTCGGTAGATCTTGCCTTAATAATTCATGCTTTCTGATAATCATTACTTCTTTTAAGTAATCTTAATAGATTGAATTTATATAAAGCGCCTTTAACCAAACATAGAACAACAATAATAGAACAAACAAAAAAGTAAACAAGATGAAAGTTTGAGAAGAATGATAACGCAATAAGTGTTTGGATGTTGATCTGCTGAAGGTAGCATCAAAGATAAATTAGTTGTTGACCAAAATGTTAACTCTAAATTGTGTTTTTGATTTCACAGATTTCTGATTTTTGGCTTTACGATTGTGGTTGCCAGTCTGCAGTAACTACAAACATCTTTCTAAATGAGGATATGACCAAATATGCAAAATTGACTACAACTCCAAATGGTTAAGAACACTACATTAAATTCAATTCTTCTCTGTGTGAATAGCTTTTTTTAAATATAAAAAACTTTTTCAGCACTTTACTTTTACAAATATTCCTCTGCAGTTAACCCAATCCATGAAGTTAAACACGTTTACACACACTAGTAAACAGAAAAATAGGTGCAGTAAGCACACATGAGGTGATCAGCCCTAGCCACGCTGGCGTTAAGTACATTGCTCAAAGGCACTTCAATCACAATTCTTAGAATTTAACCAGCAACCTTTCGATCACGAGCCCAGTTAGTTTGTTGGTATAAAAAAGGAGCCAATTTGTTCCGATATTAGCATCAAACTTGATCAGCAGCAGTTAAGCATTGCTGACTCCATCGGTTCTACATCAATAATGTTCGCTCTGCTTCACAACACTGCACATCAAAAGATTGATTATGTTTCAGGTTTGTCCATGTTAACACCTTTAAGATCTTTTCCTTTTTTGCTTGTGTTGAATGTTTTAAACCAGCGATTTTTCAACATGCTGACATTAGCCATGCTGTTACAGGCCTCTGACGGTCATGTGATTTAATGCATTCTCAGCAGATGACTAAAGCACCATGAAAGACCCCTTCATTTGATGTCATTCTGTTTGGAGCGAGGAAGGAGAGGAAGAAAATGCCCACCCCCCTCTCCTTCGATGAAAGCCAGAGAGATATGCTCAAAAAATTAGTAGCACATGTTTATGTTGTCAGATTAAATGTTCGGCTGTTGTCACTAAACATGTCTGTCTCATAAACACTCCCAATTTTTGTCAGAAAGGTCGATGCTGGGGATGTAACTGTTCCCACACACCCAGCGATACATATGCACTAACAAGCTCAGCAAACATAAACCAGGCGTCGGCTTTCTTACCACGACACACTTCCTGTTCCCGCCTGTTTGGCTGTCACTGCTGACTGACTTCCTGTTTTCAAAGCTGTCTTCTGCAAACTGAAAGAAAACAAATTTTAGATATTAGTGCAACTAAACGAGAACACAACTGGCTGGATATTCATTTGTGATTTTCAATGCACTAACTACACAAACACTAAACACTAATGCTCAATATATCTTTGATATATTACCTTGGTAATAAAATCGACACAAGAGGAAATATTTTCAAAAATCATTGTGTTTCCACTAGTCCTTCGGTCTGAACAACAACTTCCCAGTTTGAGATTTATGCCAAATGGAGGTACGTTTCATCCTACACTCACCGCTCCCGCTGTTGCTGCTGTGCCCGCTCTCTCTCCTGCCAGAGCTGCAGCGTGCCAGGCCTCCTCTTCTCCTCCAGAGTGGGACTAGATGGAGACGCTACTTCTCCTGCGTCGTTGCAGAGACTTCTCCTGCAGAGAAAACAAGTTAAACCTATTAACAGCTCTGGAAGCTTGGGGCGGGGAGGGGATCGGGGGTTGGGGTCTAATGAGTACATTATAAACAATCTGCGTTTCAGGTGGCAACACGATAAACAGTGAGTTATGTAATACTGAATATCGATGCGGAGTTGGAATCAGATTTAGGATATATTCCATTCTGATTCATTGACGATCTGATGCTTTGATTGTGTAACGTCACTGATCTTAGTCCTAGTCCACATGTGCACAGGTATTTGTTTAAAATAGATCTTTTACTTTTACTCCACATGCAAAAGGCATGAACGCTAACTGAATACTGAACTTTTACAAAACTTATTCCAAGATAAAGATTTTTAGAAACGTCAAGTATGCAACATTATCATCTCTGTTTGACGTCGGAGTGTTCACCGTTACGTACTTTATTGTTTATATTAGCCACAATATAGCTAGCAGATAATAAAGCTGATTTTAGCATTTCTAGATGACCGCATACTTAGCTTGAGGTAAATGTCATCTACAATGACAAACATTTTTTAAATTTATCTCATTATTACCCATATGAAAGTATTTATAATGTTAAAGTGTGTTGACGTGTGAAGCAAAAAGTGTTTCCATGTACACAGTAGACCATTAATACAATCCAAAATAATTCTTTGCATTTAAACAACTTTTTTTTACTTTGCATTAAACAACTTTTTTAAGGCTCCTGAACGGCCAACGTGGCTTTACACGAATGTTTTGTAATGCAACTAATGGCGCATTTCTTGTGGTTTCATGTAGACGCAAATTTTATTTAAAAAACTGTGTGTGGACAAGTTTTATTTAATAAACAATGAGGAAAAACATCCAGTGTATGTGTGGACCAAGCCTTACTTAAGTTCCTATGCGACCCAGCATTGTGTCTGGAGAGCCACACCCTGTTCAACACCATGAGCAACAACTGTATATAAATATGCCAAACATGTAAATGAACATGCATACGTCACTGCTTCATCGGCCAAGCAGTACATACTGCCTTGAATAGAGTACGTACTGATGATTTTGAAATCAGCCTTTGTTTATTTTAGGACTTCTAATAAAATAAGACGATTGCGGTGGTTGTGCTCAGATCAGCCTCGCAACTATCTAGTTGCTATAGTAACAACATTGAATCTGGTCACTCCTTGCAGTCTTATTCTACACCGACATATGTGTAGTTAGACTGAATCATTTCCAACTTCCAGAAATCTGGGCTTACAGACACAGCCTGAGAGTGTGCGCTGTTCTTGTACAGTTCCTGCTATAGTTGACAGCTTGACAATATTGGTCTTTAGTAAATAACTTGACAAGTGTTTGTACTCATGCAGCCTTGAGCTCTGGGAGGAAACTAATAAAAATCCCTGTTGACTTTCCCAGCTCCTCAAACACACACTGAGAGTGACTTTGATATGTACATGGGGAGGCTACAATAAAACGAGCATGAGACAGACGCACAAAGAAAAGGAGAAGCTAAAGAGCTAAATCCACATATTTATCCCTACCAAGGAAACTTTAGTAGGGTAACGATCCCCCCTGCAGTTTAACTATATTCCTATATAAAAGGAATAAAAAAAGAGACCAAAAGCAGGATTCGATTTCACATACAAACTGGTATTACAGGCTGAGTGTACATGTGTAATGATGAGCTCATACTTCTGTAACTTTGTGTACTCAGGGTTTTTACCTGCTGCCCACTGATTCAGGGCTCCGAGAGGGCGTGGACCTGCTGCTTTCAGTCTGAAACACAAACAGCAGAATGACCTGTAAGCTCTTGTATGTACTGTTATGAAAGTTGAATGTCTCTGTCCTTATTAGGCAATCATATATCGGCCCAAATTTGCTGTATCAGATATCAGATGGAAAACAAAAAAACCATGTAGTCTGATCTGATAATACGTAATGTAAATAATGCATCTCTATGTAATTTTGTCTAATAGGCATTGAGAAAAGAACCCCTATGTGCAAGACTTCATAAAAAATATATAAACGAATGATGTCTTATTTGTCCTTTCCGAACCAGTGTTTACCACGAGTAACATATTACATAAACACAAACATCCATGAAGAGAATACATATGGTCTCTCTGCTGCTGCTATTGCTGGTGTGTTACAAAAAAAAGTGACAATAAAAGGTTAAAATTGCATTGTTAAACCTCTTATCATTTAAAAAAAATATTTACTACTATGACAACTATAAAAGTGCTTCTTCAATGATAAATTGTTTACCTGAGATCATGAGAACCTATCCTGTCTCAGGATAGAGATTTATGATTAATCCATTAGTCATATGAAATTAAAACCCTGATTAATCTTGGTCACAAATTTAGTCATCAGCAAAATGCAGCGAGGTTTTTTTATAAGTGCACTTTGGTTATTAATCAGCTAAAACATTACGAAAAATAATTTAATAAATTCAGACCAACTCCTGGTAAATCCTGAATGGTCTTTTAAATTGACCTAAATAACAAAAATATTGGTAAATGTTGTTTAGCAGAACTCCGATGTAGCTTCTATATTTTCTGTATACTCAGAGCATTGTTATACACTGCTCATAGCAAGTTTTACCCATGATGCATAGAGACATGGATTATTACTGCTGAAATGTATGAGAGATAAAAATAAAGTACTGGATAGGTATGTATAACATAACATTTTTAAAATGGTACTACTACAGTCCTATTCTTTATTTCTAAATATTTATTTAGTCTTACGTATAAATAGTCCTTATGTAGAGGTTTTTTTTGGACATGGAAGGAGACATTAGCTGCTATTTTAGCATGTTGTGTGTTAACTTAGTAATCAAAACTGCAGTGACAAACCTGCCACAATCGCCGTCTAAGTATTTAATCCAAATCATCTGTTTAATAAATCCAATCTTATCCCAAATTTTCACTCTCAAATTTTCACCATATCATCCACCCCTACACAAAAGTAATGAATTCTCCTGACCTTAGGGGGCGATGCTTGGAGAGAACTAGGAGGATCAGGCTTGCAACCTTCTTCATTCCCTTGTGTTCCACTGCCATCAATGAAAAAAACCACTGGCTCCACTTCTCCATTCACTTCAGAAAACAGAAAAGGAAGAGTGCATTGGGAACGTGCATTATGGGTAAGTTCTGTTCTTCATCCGGTTTGATTTTTAACTACCTTTGGGAGTGTCTAGCAGCAGGTCTATCTCTTCTTCTTCTTCCTGGAGATTGGAGTGATGGTCACGAGGCATCTCTGCTAATCGCAAAGATCGCTCTGAGAAATCATCTGCAGACTAAAGAGAGACGGGGAAAAAATCGAATCAGCTTGTACACAGAAAAAAAACACATCAGTTATGTCAAGTCAGTTACAACTGGGACCAAATGACGGAATAGAAAATTGAGAGCTTGGCTCAGGGGTCAACACTGGCAACATGGTGGTGGTGAGAAGTGAACCATCAACCATCTGATGCTCAGGTCGAGCACATTTTATTTGTATAGTGCATTTTACAATAGACATTGTCACAGAGCAGCCAAATGGATGAAAAAATGGATATTACCTCATTTCCTGACCATCTCTTGCTCCCACTGTCCACGCTGTTAAAGCCACTGTCGAGACCGCCATACTGTTCAGGAAAAAGTTCCTGATCTGAAAGACTTGGGAGGACAACACGGGCACACAGACACACAGAAAAAGAAAGTTAGATCTAGATTTACTTTGGTTCTCTGCTAGACACAGTTTCATATACAATAACCAGTCATCTCGTCTTAAACTCTTTTTATAAGCTTAGTAATATCATCCAAAAATGAACTGGGATCGTCCAGACGCACATTTAAGTGACAGAGGCACTTGTACCAGCCATGGCCTGGTGGGTAGAGAATTGGACTTGTGATCAGAAGGTAGAAAAGTGACACTGCACAAGTCACCTAACGCCATGACTACAATCGCACCTTTATCACGTGCTCAGTGCTGCCCCTTAGAGTATGTTTACTAGTGTGTAAAATTGTGTTTCACTGTTTTGTGTACTCGCTTTCAAATCATGAAGTTATGGAGTGTATTTTTTTATTAGTGATGGTGAAGGTAGAAGTAGTAGTAAGTGCTCGTGTCAGAGATCTTATAGTCTGGATTTTGTGGCTTCTGATTTTCATGTGATGAGGATGTGATCAGAGGTGAATCAGTGTGCTCAACCATAATGTTGTTAAAATGGTACCGTGTTGGAAAAAATACATCATAAAGGTAAGTGACTATGTAGGTGACGAAGTTATTTGTCTTAAAAATATTTTTAAAATCAGTTTGCTGGTAAAGAACAAAGTATTTTGGTATCTCAACATAAGACTTGATAGTCAATTGATATGGAAAGAAGAAAAAACTATCTGACTTTATTCAAGATCTTAAAACGGACTTGAAACAAACGGTCATGTCTTACCAGCTGCTGAAGCCACTGGGTCGCAGAGCCCTCTCCAGAGGGTCATGGCTCCTCTTGCATGCTTCCATGTTCAGGTACTTGAAGATATGGAACTTCCCTTTAGAGCAAATCTGTGCTGGAGGCATCTGGAGAGGATTGTTGTCCAGGGAGATAAACTGTAAGTGCCGGAGATGGCGGTAGCACACGGGAACGTGAGAAATGCGGTTACATGAGACATCCAGTCGGACAAGAGGCAGTTCAGATAGTTCTGTAAAGTAGATAAAAATTCATTTTCATTAGCCTATGTGTTCTAATGCAGTTCTGAGTTTTAACAGTGGCACATGATTGTAGTTCTTTATTAATTCTAAACAGTAATAATTAACTGAATTAATACTTCCCTCATTTGTCTGAATATCTCACCGCACTAGCTGTGACTTAACTAAACTTAAGCTGAGAACTACTGACTAACACTCTTATCTACTTCCTGCATATAAATTGCTTCTAACAGGCTGTAAGCAAATTAATGTTCTTAAACCATCGTAGCCAGAATCCAGAGTATGAGAGAACGTTCTACCTACTAAATCAGCATGCCTACTGTTTTCAAGCTCCCCATCCCAGTAGAGATGGACCAGCTGGGTCTGTGTGTGTGTGTGTGTGTGTATGTGTGTGTGTGTGTGTGTGTGTGTGTGTGTGTGTGCGTGTGTGTGCTGAGCGAACCCTCTGGTAAGGTCGTGAGCTGGTTTCTTCTTAAGTTTAAATCCCGTAAACACTCCAGCTGACCCAGCTCCACCGGCAAATACTGCAACTCATTACAGCTCACATCCTGCACACAGACAACCAGGGACACGGCCTGTAGAACCCATCAGGCAGAAAACTCACATGCACACACACAGATTGAAGAAATGTATTTACTTTATCTGACATTTAAATGTTAAAATGCAAAAGTAAAAAGACTTCGAATGCCGAAGGATCCAAATATCGAAGGATCCAAATATCTAGCTAAATAAATGAGCTTGCAGTCTCAGCAAAGCCCTTAACCTGGTGAGGTCAGAAAGGGTCTATTCACTCTGCTAATGTGATTTCTAATACCCAGTCCTGGCCAGTATGGGGGGTGAGTCACATGGAGCCTAGTGAGTCGATTATCCTTGATTAAATCGGGGGTTGTGCAAGTCACAATGTTTTTACAATAAGGGATTTGAATAGTAGCAAGAGTAGCCTAGATACTGGACTAGTAAACAGAAGGTTGCAAGTCACGTCTCTGACAGATTAACACTGTCGAGCCCCTGAGCAAGACACTTAACACACCGTTGCTTAGACTTTATATTATTGCTTTAGATAAAAATGTATTGTAAAGTGTATGGTAAAGAGTATACTGTAAATTGAATCCCAGAGTGTATTCTAGAGTGTATGGTAACAGAATTATGTAATTATGTATAAATATGGCATAATTTATGGAAATTATGTGTAAAGTGTATGCTAAACTGTTGTTGCACAGGTTCTCTTATTTATGGCACCTACACCAGATCTTTACAGACATATTACTGTGACAGTATTACCTTATATTTGTTAAATCTGATATATATCTGCTAATATTTCCATACTGTTTACTCTAGTCTTGTCTGTAAATTACTTGTTCAGATTAGAAATGTTTTGATAGAAAGATGGTTTTATATTTATTATGGGCTTCTTTGTATTTATTGAAATGTTGTGTACTTGCACTGTTTATCGTACTGTTTTGCACTTTGTTTTCCTACTTGTGTTCAGGTAAAACAGACCATTTTTATACAAATGTGGCATAATTGGCAACTTGTACTCATGTTTCCAGAAAAGTTGGGACATTTTGTAAAATGCAAAAAAAATCTTAATTTTAAAGACTGCAAGACACTTTTAAGAGAGAAAATATCTTGTAAATGATCATATAAAAGAGCATATATAAATAAATATACAGTGATGATGAACAAAGTAGGCAGAAATGTCTAATAATGAATGGCAGAAATGTCCAGTACAGGAGAAAGTAAGACAGCTTGAGAATGTCAACAAAGAGGTGAGAGTTGTACGTACCAGTTGCCGGAGATGTGCAAGTGTGTGTAAAGTAGCAGGAAGGACTGACAGCTTGTTATTGCTGATGTTGAGAACTCGTAACAGAGGGAGCTCACATACTGACGAAGGCAAACTAGACAGCTGATTACGACTGTAACACATACAGACATTAGAACATTACCGTAGTTAGCACACAAGCAGGTAGTTTAATGCAGTACACATTAACCCGTTATAACCCTAAACAGACTTAAAGGGAACATCAACATGTAATCATCTTTTCGTCCCAATTTTTAGCACGTCCGAATTGTACTCAATTGCGTTAGGCTTCCTCAATACAGGCGTTGAAAGTGACACTCGCAGTTCCCTCCGACTACTACTCTCTACTCTTATGCACATGCCATAAACCAGCTAAGCAGAGATTTTAGCACATTTGAGAATACTTGCCACAGTGCTTTTTTTTTTTTTTTTTACACAAATTCGAGATTTCCGTTTAGTGAAATAAACATTTACACACACTACTGAACACACACTAGGGGGCAGCACTGAGTACACATGCTCGCTAGGCAGCCCTAGCCATGGGAGCAGTTCGAATTTAGGTGCCTTGTTCAAGGGCACTTCAGTCGTGAACTGTTATTTGTGAAATCTGCTAACACTGAGAATCACTGTACTTTGGGTGTTTTGTGCGTGTGTACCTGAGGTTGAGGTAGGTAAGGGCCTGTAGCTGACACAAAGCTGGGGATAGAGAACGCACACAGTTGTGGTAGATGCTGAGTGTCTCCAGAGAGATGAACTGGCACAGTTCTTCTGGAAGTTCACACAGCCGGTTCTTTGAAAGATCTAGAAATTTTACACAAAGAAAGAATTTTTACACAAATATATATTTATTTTACACAAAAAATGAAGTAGGGCTGGGTGGAATAACCACAAATAAATAACTGAAATATAATTTCAGTAATATCTGACAGTACAGTTTATCAGCAATGAGTGCAATTTCTACTACATAAATGTGCACTTGGCGACTAAACGGTAATTTAATGAATACTGTTGTATTGTTTAGGGAAGCAAATTCTTTATTTGTCTGCTATATAGGAAACAAGACACATTTAGATAATATATAAGTTATTTAAAGATTTTGTATAAAGGATTAATTAAACAGATTGTAACCAAGCTATGAAATGTGTAGCATGAAATTTTCAAAAGCATGAAATGTAGCTCAAAGGTAAAGACATCAAAATCTGCCCCCTTATGAAACCCCTGATAAAGTCACCAGATCTAATAATGAGATTTTGTTTTTAAAAAGCCTAAAAATTAACAAAGGAAGAAAAAGCTCAAAAATATGCGATTTGCAGTAAATGATTGCTAATACTCTGAGGTGATTTCATTTTTGAAAGTTGATTTTGAACATGATAAATGGTGAAATTTGGTATTTTATTCACCTTACATTTGTATTTTCTCAAATGTATTATCATTTTTCATACCGGAATTTCTCTTTGTAAACACTGATTTAAAACTTATTTTGTATTACTTCATGTGCAAAAATCACTGATGATTTTTATGTTATTTGGTTCATGAACGTCTTTTAGATTATTATAAAATAAATACAGAACTTAACATCAACCCGCTACAACCACATCAACAAGAGTTAAACAAGAGGTAGTAAAACTTTTAGCTTTAGCCGAGCAGAGTTCAGTTTATGTGAGTTGTTCATCCGTTCATTTCAGTGGAATTTGGATGTTATTTCACCAGCAGATAATAAGTAGAAGTTTTTTCCATAAATTTGTCAAATATCACTTGAATTGTGAGAATGTCGCTTTCGTTTAGTATGTGACATGGCCAGGAAACTGATGAAAGTTATCAGTGTTGAAAATATGTTTGTTTTTAAATTGAATTTTCTCAAAAACTCATTTTTCGAAACCCAAGATTCACCAAAACGTTAATATTGTCAAACTCAGTAAGTATTAAAGACAAATGCATAAAATGCATAAAACAGAAAATCCTCAAATCACACACAGGCACACAAACACGTGAGATTTCTTTATGGCTCTGGTGAACCATCGTGATATATTTATAGAAAGAAGAGGATGTTAATTACAGACTCTGAGAAACTTCAGAGTATGATGATGTTAAGCGAGAGTGCTGGTTTAACATAGCAGAACAATAACACAGCACGGTGGCTAGCACTGTCTGTGGCTTAATTTAGCCATGATGAGCAAGAAAAGTGACAAATGTTTGAAATGGATACTTTTAGAAGTAAACAATAGTGAACATAGGTGTGTGTGTGTGTGTGTGTGTGTGTGTGTGTGTGTGTGTCTGTCCTTGATTTTTCCTACGCGCACACATTTTGTATCTTGTTCAGCTGTTTCATTTGGCAAGGAAGTGCTTCCCCCCCACACACACACACACCACAAGAGATTACAGAGTCTCAAGAGCAGCACCCGTTTTCCATCAGCCTTTGCAGTGCTTTGTACCAACAACACCCAAAAAAGGTCCCGAATTACAAATGTGGAGCCATTAGAGCCATGCAGTAACCACAAACAAGGCAGCAGGAAGTGTGAAGCTGAAATATGCAGAGAGCATATATAGATTCTTTTTGAAGCATATACTTGATCTGTCTGAAAATCTACTGAGCTCAACAATGTAACCATGTAAATCATGCTAATAAGCAGCTAGTCTCCAAGAATCGACTAATCGGCAGTGTTATCGGTCGGCCGAGTGTCTGTGGTGGGATCGAGGGGGGTGATAGTTTTATTGTTGTGCAAAAGCCAGGCTATGTATTGGTGTCTGGAGGTACAGCAGCACAGTGAGTAAATGGTGGTAAATAAAGATGTAACAAATTGCACTGAATCACAATTCATATCGGTACTGCTTAAATAAATCGATAGTCACTTTGGTAAAGGGTAAAGTAAAGGGTGCCGTTGCCAAATTAGACCAAGCTAGAATTAAAAATAAACAAGTATAAGTAGTGTAGTTAATCAAATTATACAGCACTTTATTTGATTTTAAGAGAAATAAATACAAATAGAATTTATCACTTGGTATGAATTGTATTATACACAGTATTTAGACAGTCAACCTAGTGAATCGTATTTCCCTGGTGCTGCCATGAACCATGGGAACCCAACACATTTAAACACTGAACTCTATGCAGGCCAAGGAACACATGCCAACCTTTTTATTTGAACCCTTGAGTGATTCCTTTCACTTCACGTGCGTGTAAATCTGGGTGTGTATGTCAGATGAAACCTAAACACAGCAGATGCAATGAAGTTTTACATTACACTTGAGTAACGTAACCAATACAAAATACGTAGTCCCGTAGGCAAGAGATTGAGCACCAGGGTTTAAGACAGCGGGGCAAGGAGATGCCGAACAGTGTAGAAGTTTGTACGGGCTGATGTTTGAAAGTACAATAAGGCGAGGAAAGGGAACAAAAAGAGTGACCACTTCACTGTACAGCGATCTGACCAATATAAAACTTTTGTAGGGAGAACTTGACATAGGATGTATGGTATTATTGTTGTTGGTTTATAAAGTCTGTGCTGGGATAGCAATCACAACCAACCTGACCAAACCTAATCATTACACACCACCCCCAGCCAGCCCCCCCTATGTCTGTGTTGTGTATAAGCAGGAACTTAAAAGGCAAAATGATAGGATTACAGAATTCCTTTCCACCTGCAGCCAGAGGCATAATTATTCATCAACAGACAACACAGAAACCTGATCTTTGTGGGGCAGATTTACAAAAATGACACAGCATAAGATGAGTCATTGGTTTGGGGTCATAAAGAGACAGCAGGAGTGAATCGTTAACCAGACTATGACAACGACTGAGAGAAGACCTGGATCTCAATGTTACAAAATTTTAATATGCATTTATGACATAAACGAATGGCAAAAAAACACGTCAAGTGTCTATCAGCTACAGTTGTGTGAAAAAGATCACACACTACAGATAACTGAGCAAGATGGAGCTCAGAAACACAATATGCTTCGAACATATGATATTTAAGCATATGAGCCTTCAGATTCAGACGAATCAAAACCAGTTCGTTTTACTGATTGACTCATATTAACCCTCACCTGAATCAGAATTACCATCACTTGCACAAACACACATTGAGAAATCAGTAGCAGATGCTCAGTATTAGTACCTCAATCCTCACACCAGGTCAATAAAAGGATCATTCTGATGTACTTCCATGTGTAATAATAATTAATCTTAAAAAAAAATTATTCGTATGGAAATGAGTACATTGCAATTTGTGCTAGCTTATAGCCATTAGTGGTCTGAAATTTTTGAACACCCCAAATTTTTACTGCATGGTTTATTGCATGGTTCAGATTGCTCTGAAAAACACTGTGGTAGCCATTTTGGATCCTGGATCTAGCAAAACCGCCTCAGAACATCACACTTCCTCTTTCATGTTTAACATTTGATGCAACACACTGTGGACATTATTCGTGTTCTTTTCCAGTTTTGGGTAACCATACTTTTTTTTTTTTTTACCTCTGGCATTTCAGCAGCTTCCTTTGTACCAGTCCCTCTCAAATGGTCCTATGGTGCAACCCCAAGGAACATGCTGAGCTTAGAGCAGGAGATATAAAGATATACATTGATTTTTTTTTTCAATATCAAATAGGGTATATATATTTATCTCGGTGTTTGACCACTAGTCATCAGCCTACAGGGTATCAGACATACAGACAGGACTGAATAAAGCATTCAAACAAAAAAAACACTGGCCTGGATTGCTCCACCATGGGATCAAACCCAGAAGCTTCTTTTTGGTTTTGTTTTGATCCCCAGGCCAAATGCATTAAGCTATATCACTTAATGCCAAGTGTAAACAAAATAAAAATCTGTGTGAGTCACAATGCACAATCAGTGTGATAACTGTATTAACTCCTAGATTACTGAGAGGAATTAAATTGTGTTACATAATCAGATAACCTTGAATTAGCAGACACGGGACAGTGTAGCCTATTTTGTTTTTTGACCCTTAACCCTGTTTGCTCCAGGGATGCCGTACATTGGCTGACCCTGCGCTCTGACCCCCAACTTCCAGACAAGTTGGGATATGTGAAGAGATTTAATTGTACAGTACATCTGTATATGTGTAATGACAAATAAAATTTGAATTTGAACGATGTGCGTTGAAACTGAAGCAAATTTGTTTTTCACTAAACATTTTACATTTATGCCATTTAGCAAACACATTTATTCAAAGCAACTTTAACTGAATACAGTTTGAGGGAGTGTTAGTATGCTCATCCATATCTCAGCTAACAGACTGAAATAAACCATTATCTGGCTGTAAAAGAGCCTCTATGAAGAATTTCACAGCAGGTCTAACTGCAGACTTTCCGCTGAACATGAGTCTTTTAACACCTGTGTGTTTGTGTCCATCTCTAAAACACAAAAATACATTTCCCCAGAGCGGTTTAGATGTTTGAGAGTGGCTCATGCTGTGGGTGTGAAGCAGGGCTGTTGACAGCACCATGCTGCCCTACAGATCTGTCTGGACTTCATGTCATTGCCTGCCAGCTGAGACTTCCTGCCTGTAGGCACCATACGGCCGAGTTCTGCCTGGCCTTTACACCCTCAATGAACTCGGTCAGTGTGTATACAATCCAGCAGCACTCAGACTACACTGTCTCCATTGTCTATAGTGTCAGTGAGGGTATATAAATGTTTAATAGACTTCGGTTCATTGCTTATATACACACAGACGCAGTCACATTATTATAACCCCTAATATCGAGCGCTAGCAGCTGTAAGAGTTCGGTGTGACTCAATAAGATCCTGGAAAGTTGTCAGAGCTAATGAAACATACAGCGAACACAATAACTAAGTTGAGCTCATTTGACATTATCCATGAGTTTTCAAGAAGGTAAATCAAATTTCTTTGCTCCCTACTAAAATAATACATTTAAACTGCAGTTTGACAAACAAGCATATGGATATTAGATTTTTCTTTTTTATAAAAACATTGACAAGCATTTTTATTTGCAATATAACCATTCTGGGTAGACAGTGGACCATGATGGTTAACATGCTCATCTGTGCCACCTCATCCAAATGGCATTATGCAAACTGTGTTAGCTAAGTAAATACAACTCGATGTAATCGTTTTATAACTCAAGGCTTTATAAAATCCTCTCCACTGAACCAAATGCCTGTGTAGGCAGCATAAGAGCAATGGTGCTGCAGCCTAGCTTGGTTATGCTTTCCAACCAAGGGAGGACTTTTCTAGCCATGTGAGTAAAGTCTAATCGTCTTGCTGGAAGATCCCATCTACCCCAGGATTAATAGATATACACGATAAGCAAGCCTTGCACTTACTTATGAAAGTAACCAAGGAATGCATAAAGAAAACATTTACCAGACCAGTCTTGGCTGTAAAAAGTAAACAAGCGGTCATAATAATGTGATTAAATTTGTCACCTTGTTCTTGTACTCTGAAAACCATCAGCAAATAAACAGAACGGTATAATATATATACCATGAATCCCTCATAATAATAAAGAACATTTGGAGTACATAAGTAGTATAATGAAATATTTAAATTAAAGACAGTTAGAATAATGAAATGAGTTGAATGTTGAACTGAATGTGTTCAATCCTTTTGATGACAGCCCAAAGATCAATTTGGTCATCCTAACAAAAGTCAATGAGTCTATAGAGAATTGTTAAGGGTATACAAGAACTTTACTGTATTTTATTTTTTGTCCCCTCACCATGACCGGTGTGCCTTGCTAGCATTTTAGTTTGGCTGGCTAACGTTCATTCTTCTTTGATAAGCTCATAAGCTGGGCTATTTAAGCTCAGCACAAGGCCAAGTTATTCCTGTGGTTAGCAAGTTAATGTAGTTTTATTGGGTTTATGCAATAAAATAAACACTTACCAGACAAGTGACATTACATGCATCCTTTAACTAAGGCAGACAGAACTTTGTTTTTTGTTTTTTTTTTGGTTCAAGCTCTATACAAATCTACTACAGGGTTGGCACTAGCAGAGTGAACTCAGGTCAACATGTATGCAAAGTTCATGGAGCAACATGCAAAAGGAGCGCCAGAGAGCAAACAATAAAAAACACATCAGGCCATGTGTGCTACTTCAGCATTCTCTTTAATCCGGGTCAATATCTTTAATACTTTTCATCACTGCGCGACATAATGAGCGAGTCCGTTCGATCACCAGATGGGACAGTGTATGCATGGTTTTCCTTCGGGGGCTCTGGTTTCCAGCCACATTCCAAAAACATGCAAACGAATCAGAGATACTAAAATGTCCATGACTGTTGACTCTTATTTTACAAATAAATACTCTGTCATGAGCTTTAACTTAAAGTTCAAAACACAACATTCAAACCCTAATAAACAAACAAAAACAGAAAATAGCATGGCACTTCAACTGCGGGCAGGCTTTATGCTGCTGCCTTTGTGATAAGGGCAAACATTTATAAATCCCAAACAGGTTCATCCAGAACACAAGGTCTGATAATCACATAGCTTTGGTCTGATGTCATGGTGTCTGTGATGAAGAAAGTATTTAACAAACACAAAGAGTTAAATCATTTAAGTCATTAAGTAATTACTGTCCTGAACTACAATGTACCTGCCAAATCATTTCTACAGACCATATTTCTTAAAGATTGGGGAATTGGCAAAATGCTATAAACAGGAATCTGTATAACACCCAATGATCTAGTCTCACTCTTAATTGTCAATTTTTTTCTGTGTGGCCTTATAATAAATGATCCATCCAACAACTAACTGCTCAGTGGCCCGATAAATAGAAAAAAGAACATTATACATCGCAACTAGAATGATAAGTATACATTGTTTTCATCTTTCAGCCCACCTAAATAAATCAAAGTCAGGTCTACATTTTGTCATAAAATTTCTTATGAACTTTTTTTAATGTCCTATAACTGCAATCCGTAACCACATGACCACAGTTTTACATGAGAACGTGATAGGGGAGGGATCTTTAGAAACTTAATTTACATGTCATTATCACTAAACAGAAATGTAAACCTTTGTTATATATTGATGAGGAAAATTCTACATTTTAATATCTATAGATGCGGAACTGAAAAAACAAAACAAATGTAAATCTCTGGTGAGTAAAATGTTCCCTTTACGCCAGAGAACAGTTTAGGATACAGGAAGCTGCAGCATTATGACATTATCGGTTGTTAATTAGAAATTGTTTTTGAAAAAGGGGGAGCTTTCCACCCCAGTGCCCCTACAAAAGAAATCTGGTAGAAATCTGGTAGAAAATCCACCCTCTCTGCATGCGTGTGCAGATCGTGCTACCTCAAAGCGGTGTCATGCCAGATGTGCACACCTGCTGTTACAAGCATCCAATCATTTAAGTGTCAGCGATAAGTGTCAGTGATAAGTAATTACATTACATTCTGCACACTTGGACACCCTCACATCTGATAAACTTTGAGACAAGAGTAGCCCTTGTTTTAAATGTCATTTTTGTTAACTCGATATAACTAAGATTTCACCTATCAGTTAACAGCTGGATAACAGGAGCAGCAAATCACGACATTAGATGTAGCAGCATCTCACATTCAATATTTACTCGTGACACTGTAACGGATTAGGTTTTTTGCTGTATTTGTACTTTTTAGTGTAGACACCATATGCTTAAATGCAAAAAATGTTTTGTCCTAAGAATTATAATTCACTACATTTTACATGGATTTTAAAAATCTATATAAACACATGGAAATGCACACAATCGGGCAACACTGTACATAGAACAGAAACAACAGAAGTTCATAATTTATTAATAAAACATACAAGTCACATTACATATCTATATTACATTATTTTTTTGTTTAAAAATATATGTTTTGAAAGTTTTTCTTTTCTGGGGGCGTCATGCCACAGGTAGGGAATCACTGGGTTATAGAGGTTGAAAATATTTGATAGGCTGGTCTGTAAGACATCACACATAACATGAATGATATTGACATGTTTTTCTATCATTTTTTATTTATTTAAAAACAACTTTTGCAAGATTTAAAATCATGTGTCCAGTGTTACACAAGAGAGTGTCTTTAAGTTAAGTACTTGTTCTGAGTACATTTTAAAAGTTTTCTTTTGTACTTTTTACTTAAGTACATTTTAAAGGGCGGCACAGTGGTGAAGTGGTTAACACTGTTGCCTCACAGTAAAAGGTTTGGGGACAGAAGTCCCAGTAACAGGCTGGCAAAACAGACTTGCACCGTGCCCTTTGGTAGGATTAAGCGGGTAAAGATTAGAAATAGATGAATTAATTTTTATACTAGCAGCTTTGCTCTTAAGTTGAAATCCTAAAAGGGATAATACTTTTACGTGAGCACAACTTTTCAGTACACTTTCCACCTCTGGTTTGGTGACAACCTTAAAAGGGGGGGGGTTGTGGTAAGTCATGATCATTCACAACAAAGTCATTTCTAGAACAGTTCTGTGAAAACCTCACACAAACAAACAAGCAGTTGGAGGAAGCATCGTGTAACCATAGGAACAAAATCATAATAATACAACAAAGGTCGGGAAGATCTGAACTACAGTGATGTAAAGTTTGTCATGGTGTCTCTGAAACAAAGAGTGAATTGCCGTGATAATGGTATAACGTTACCATATAATGCGTCTGCTATAAATAAAAACACATGCGCTTCAAAACAATGTGGCTTGAGCGTAAAAACAACATCACGGCTCAGGATTCCAACCTGTCGAGTTCTCGTTAAAAGCTGATATGAAACCCGGAAAAATAGCTTCAATAGATTTTTGGTAATAAGGAAAAGCCATCAGAACAAAGAACAGCACTGATGAAAGCTAGTCCATGATGAGCACCAGAACTTTCACTGGTCTTGTCTTCTAGTGCTGCTTTCAGATAATCTATAATAAAGGTCTGGACAGACACACACACTTCACCTTCACAACCACCCACGCCCACTCACCCACACACATATCACCCCCAAACCAGCCTGCTCTGTAGCTTCTCTAATGCTAATGGGAGGTGCAGAGCACACCATCTGGGCCAGCAGAGGAAGAAACAGCTTTGTTACATAAGAGAAAAAGTCAGCATTTAGTATTCCTAGCCATCCGGGTACAGGATTATTCACACCCACATGGTGCTACAGCACTGGTTATTTTGAGAAAGTATTTACTTATTTTGTTTGTTAGCTTGGCAAAACTTGGTATGCTGATTAAAAATGCAATATTTATTAAGTGTACACCAATCGGACAACATGAGGCATAACCACTGACATCAAGTATAGAACACTGATACAGTATCGGTTAGTGGGTGGAATGTAATAGGCTGCAAGTGAGGATTGTATTCTTTGCTGTTGGGTTAAACGCAGAGTGGTCTGTATCTATCAAACAACCCCTGAAAGGTACAGAAATGAAATGGAACAGGGTCCTAGGTGGCAAAGGCTCACTGAGAGAGGGTAAGCACGGCCACATTGAGCGCAAGGAAACAGAGAATGTAGAAAGAGCTCGCAATACTTAACAACTTTTTTTCTTTTATTTAAAATATTTTGTAATGTATACCTATAGTATGCGTGTGTTTCTTAATTAAAAACATGTCTTAATTTAGGATGGTATGGGGGTGTTTAACAGAGCCGGAATGGATTAAATCTATTGCCCTGCCATTGTACTTTTAAGTTTACATTACATCGTATTGTCTTATATATCACTACTCAAAAGCATATGAAGTTTTTACTCATATATGACAGCCCTATATACAGTGGCTTGTATCCTAGCATTGTGTCAAAGTTTGTATCAATTGATCTTATCAAGGATAAAACCCAGGATGGGCATTTTCAGAATTCCAAAATACATGACTCAACATATCGCCCTCATCCTCCTCTATTGACAAAGCAAAACCACAGTGACTGGCCAACCACACTATGAAATCTGTTCCTTGAGGAAGTAAACTGCAAAAAAGGAAGATCAACAGTGGCATGTTCATTCATTTAAGCTAAACCCATGACCGTGGAAAACTGGAGCCCCAAAGTAACTGGGCTTAAAGACATAATGAACCACCAAGCTTTAGCATCTATTTACTCTAATTGTTTTTGTATGACTTCCAACTAACATTTTCATTCTTCTCAAAAACTTTTAATAGAACCTCTAGAGCTTAAAACTTGGGTCTATGGAGTCACTGTATGTCAGAAACAATAATTAAGAGGGATAAATATTTTTAATCACCTACTAATAAGATTCATTTTCTCAAATGGCTTCACACTAGTCAGGGTCATGCTGAGTTTCATATTCCATTCAAGCAAACTATGCAAGAATACACACTGAACAGGGTGCCAATCCGTTGCATGTCTCAGGCCATAGCCCTTCCTCAGACAAAGCCAATCTGTTTGGCGACAAAACGTTATGGATGAAAGCCTGAGGTCTCAACAGGGGTGGGTCAGAAAAGTGCCCAAGGTTTATTTGTCCCAAGTTAAAACAATGATGTGTTTAATCTCTCCATGTGTACATGTGCTAGGCTTGGATTAATGGCTGGATTTGTTCGACTTCTTTATGCTTACATTCAGTTTATAGTATTCATTATCTGGATTAGCGCTGATAGAAGAGAGAAAAAGAAAATGCAATAAAAAAGCAGAAAGTACACTGGTAGAAAAAAAAGCAGAAGCTGAAAAGGGAGAGCCCACATCCGCTAGCAAGCGTAAAGGAAATGCAACTGCAACGGGAAGCAGCAGAACTGCACGAGCCGGCGTGCCTCAAACACGTAGTGTGCACTCTGCCGCAGTTGGTGTAGCCACAGACAGCTGACAGTGAGCACATATGTGTACTGTAAGGTTCCATGCATGTTTCATGAACGCTGGGTCTCACTAGCATTGAAAAAAAGATCAACAACACCATAAACTGCAATTTCAGACTTCTAGCACTAGAAACAGCTATAGACCTACATGGTAATAAAAACAGAGAATCACCAGGACAAAAGATGTAGGTTTAAACTAAAAACAGGTTTATGCTTAATCAAATATTATTGTTACAAAACATGATGTCTACAACTCCAAACCAAAGAACAGTATGAAGAATGAATGTTCAAAAACTTGGATAGTTACATTTATTTATGTTTTTTTTCCTGTGCAGTCATGCTTGATCTGCTTAATTCATCTATTAATAAACATCCATTCATGCATTTCAATCCGGCAACACATTCCAAGAAAAATGTTGGGACAGTAAAACATTTACCTTTTTTAGCACATACTTGGGGCACCTAAACTATTTTTCATCTTTGAGCTATAATTTCATACCATTTTTGTTGCAAACACATTTTACTATGATATTATGAAATGTAAAGGGAGAGATGTGCAAATCCTTTTTCATTGTTCTTCGAGGTACTTTCTTTGTCAACACTTTATTATATATATCGTAACTTTGACTTAATACTTTAAATCTACGCTGTTATCCCATCCAAAGAACCTTCACGTGCTAGATAGACACCTCTAAAATGTATATGCCGAAATGATGCAGGGGGTGCGTGATAGCCATCAAACCCATAGCGTGTACACGGTTGTAAATGATGTTTTTGTTCTCTGCATACGGTGGTGCTTTGATGTTTACAATGTTTTGTTTATAACCCAACATTTATTCATTGTTCAATAATTGGTCTTTTAAAATCTACGACATCTTTGACGCTAAACTATAAAAGTCAATCAACGTCATTGAGGTGAAGGCATTGTCTTGTCTCAAGTTGATACTGAAATATAAATCAGAGTTTAGCTTTTCCGGGATGCTGCTTTTTCTTTACTAAACCATGATAAATATCCCCTGTCTGAAATAGATTCAACCTCTGTTGTTTTAGCCCTAAATTGTCTTAGTCCTTCCAACTTTTTTTGGAATGTGTTGCAGGACTGATACGAAGGAATTTAGATTTATTAGATCTGCATACAATACACGAAATATCTAAGCTACATATTCTCTTTTCTGTTTTCAGTTAGTGGCTATTTAAATGATCTCATCTTGTAAATAATGCCCTATTCACTTTAATTACAGGCTGCCACAGCTGAACATCTGGTCCACATACCTGGTCTGTGCATGTTTTTACATCAAGTGCCTCTCTTGGCTGATATGTATCCAGTTTTTTTAAACTGGGACTGTCTGCACTGATAACTACACCGCTCAATGACTAGGCTGTTTAGGCATTAGATGGTCAGGAAATTACAGTAAACTACAAAGTAAAGATGCAGGAACCAGACAATGAAATACAGAGGGGGTAGGGGTAAAGCAGTCGGCTCAAGTCTAGGAGGAGGTAAAGAGAACAAAACAATGGCCCATGAGTCCAATTCATTACAGCCATCTTCTAGCATGTGCCTATCCCCACCCCCTCCATCCCACCAGAGCCCATCAGCTGCTAGTGAGCTTAGTGTGGTTTGAAGGAGATTCTCTGTCTCTCCCTCCCTCTCTCTCTCTCTCTCTCTCTCTCTGTCTCTCTCTCTCTCTCTCTGAAACGTATTTAGTCATCTAAACCATCCAATGAATTTAACAGTCAGTGAGATAAGTGAGACCATCAAGAGAAATACATTATAAACAGAATAAAAGCTCTCTGCCAGTAACAGTTCAAAAACATTTTATTTAAGTTGTGCTACAGAACTGTTTTAAGGCTGAAGGCAGCAAAACCCTACTTAAGTTATACTGGGTGTACACTTCTCTTTTAATATTTATTAATGTAGCCCAGTGGCTAAAATACTGAGCTAGTAATAAAAAGGTTGCTAGTTTAGCCCTACAACTTCAGCAAGACCTTTTACCATAAATTGTTCAGACTGTACACTGTATTAAATGTTACAACTTTATTATTTCCATTACCTCTTTTTAGCTTTGGTCTAAAATTTACTAAGTTACACACTAGCTGTAGTGGTTACGACACAGGAAACTCTTTGATACACATGTAGTTGTTTCAGTATCAGTGCAAGAACTAAACGGGGTCTCTGTTAGCCAACTATGCTATCAAAGCTGGCAATCGCAGTTTCTTTAGACATATCATTAAAAGGCAGATTAACTGTGTTCCAATTCTAGAATTCTTTGTTCTAACATTTTTGTTCTAAATTACATAGCTAACTGTGAACTAATAAAGATGTTTTATTGTTAATCAATATTGTGTAATCCCTCATCCAAAATTGCATGATGTTTTCAAACCTTAAATACACAGACTCGATCACTTCTTGTAGTTCCATCTCAGTCTTTCCCTTTACTTTCACTTTTTTATTCCATCATCTAGGGAGCGGTCTTGTCTTTCATCTGGTTAGAAGCTGCTACTGTTTCACAAATTGCTGCCATAAGCACAAATCAACAGTAGCTGTATTATTGATGTCTAGTATCAGACAGGTTTTCAGCTCAGACAGGGGAGTCTGTTGAGGGATTCTATCTTATGAAACCGGGCATTGTTCTAACTGTAAAGTACACACATACATGTACTGCTGAACCTGCAGCCTTCCTGGGGGAATTTAGTCTATATCTCCAAGGCAGCGGGCAAGAGAAGGAGAGAGAAAGTGTGTGTGTGCGTGTGTGTGCGTGTGTGTATGCATGTTTAATAAATAAAAACTAGGCTCCAATGTTCTTACACCCATATGTCACAAGACACGTGGGACTGCAGGATTTAGCAGGCCTACACAAAGCACAATTGTCAGTAGGTCAATTAATGTAACCTAATGTCCTAGCCTTTAAACTGACCCTTTCACTTCAACATGTGCATATGTCTGGTGTGTGTGTGTGTGTGTGTGTGTGTGTGTGTGTGTGTGTGTGTGTGTGTGTGGATGCGTGCATGCGAGAGAGAGAGAGAGAGAGAGAGAGGTTTGTCATTGCAGCTACATACAAGAAATGAAACAAACAAGAAAGCTACACACTGAAATGAAACTGTGTGTGTAAGTACATATACACTCACATGCATAATATACAGTGTTTATATAAACCAATAAGACACAACATCCCCACCTTGGAACTGAGATACACTGTATTTTGAAATCTACCAACATTATCTTCTTCGGCAATTTGAGCTCCAGTACCTTGTCTGTTGAATCGGACCACACAGACCAGTTTTCGCTACACATGTGTATCACTGAGCCTTGGCTACCCCTGACCCTGTTACTGATTTACCACTGTTCTTTACCTAGACCACTTGTAATAGACACTGCACACTCTAAAACAGGGGTCACCAACGTGGTGCCCGCGGGCACCAGGTCGCCCGCGAGGACCTCATGAGTCGCCCGTGGGCCTGTTCTAAAAACAGCTCATAATAGTGAAAGTTACCAATGAATTGCATTTTTTTTTGTCGCGATTCTTTTTTAAATCACATTTGCATTGGTGTAAATTAGAAATTTACAATATATATAATATAGCG
>JAOTRQ010050054.1:0-15447 GCA_028565875.1 Hoplisoma paleatum
TATCTATCTATCTATCTATCTATCTATCTATCTATCTATCTATCTATCTATCTATCTATCTATCTATCTATCTCTTTTATTTAAACTCTAAAGATTTATCTCTAAGCTCTTTAAACTCCTAGCATCGTACCCAACAGGTAATTTAGCTTTCTGGGGAGGGTAAGGCCCTTCGGTGTAAGAGGTATGGTGTCTTTATATGCCCAAAGTAAAAAAAAAAAACCTTGATGCTAATATACTTAAGATGGACTATTAAGAAGTCTGGATTAGAACTGGGAGTCAAGCTGCATGTCAGCTTTACTTTCAGTTCTCATTGTTATAAGATTCATATTGTATATATGTTGTTTGTATATTGTTTTTATACTGTATAGTTCCTGTAGTAAGCAGGAGTTTCTCTTTTTATGGCTGTACGTTCTTTCTAAAATGAAATGACATTTTTTCTATGTAATATTATTGAAATATAATTTGCATTCATTCATTTCATCTACTGTATTTGTATTTGTAGCCATTGTTCAGCCTAAAGCTAAATCAATGGTTATGTGGAAAGAGTGTGTCTGTTTAGAACCCATACACACCGTATAGCTATATAGATTTGCATAGTGCTATGCAAACTTTTGTTATCTACCCTTTGTAAGCTTAGTGTTGTAAATAGTCTGTATCAGTGTGTTTTGCATTCTTAGCTTCTTGGAAATGTAGGCAGTATATCCTTATGTCATAGAAGTGCTTGTTTACTTTACTTGAATATTAGATTTTGCATTCTCTTACCTGTGAAATTATTCAGCTTATTGAAGAATATTGTAATATTCGAATACAAGATTTTAATTTGGGTATGAATCCATACTTGCAAAGCTTATGAATCCATTTATATGGCACACAACTAGAAACGGTTGACACTGATTGGAAGAGCATGACCAAAACTTGACCCTGACTTGAACTTTGTGGGACCACCCTGATCCTTACTGGGTCCTACCCATGCCCCATTCAGCAGCTGTGGGATGCACTATAATCAGCAAGGCTTTAAATACATGTGCCAACCTACCAGGAACTTTTGAAGTTTCTCCCAGCCCATCTAGCTTCCGTCCATGATGCACACACTGGTCACTGGTGATATGGGCTATTGTCTTAAAATGTGACTCAACAGTGTATTATAATCATATACTTATTTGTATGCACAGCAGTGACAAAAATAGCCACCCTCTTACTAGGTAAAATGTTGTATTCATACATTCGGCAATCTATCATTCACATAGTCTCATTGTAACATGGTCTGACTTTTGCTAATTGGCAGATGGGCTTGTTGTTGGATTGTTATTTACAAGGAACTCAAACATACTGCTTGTCAGCCAGTTATCACTCTTCAGACAAGAATAAAACAGGGTCCTTTGAGACTATTTTGTATTGCTTATATACCTTGTTAGCCTGTGTGATTGGACCCGATGGAGATAAAAATACATTACAAAGCAAAATCTATCCATTAACTATGATAAGAACACTTTCCCACTGGTAGCACGCACAGTTCTTTATTTTCATAAAAAAGAGAGCTTGAGGCAATGTGGCTTGCACCAACCACTTTCTAATCATAGCAGCTCTGTCAAAATGGCTCATCGTCCCCGTCCTCACCCACAGCTGAGGTCCTGCTGAGACTCGGACACTGAGTGCTTTCAAAGCTGCCCTAAAGGCTTTGTAACACACAGAGCAGACAACAAATCCTTATAATCACACAGACACAATGACACATACACAAAACAACCACAAGTTCAAACTGACCTCAAATACTAAGGAAGTGTAGTCAGGAACAATGACCTAATTCAAACCCAGAGTAACAAACATGACCAAAAAAACATAGTAAGGCTGAGTCAGAAAAAATATATACATTGATCAGCTTTCATATTATAATCACCTTCTAATTATTTTGTTAGTCCTTTTTAGTGCACCAAATGCAACAAACTGTGATTTTTCATCCACCAGTTTTTATTTTTTTATCAATTAAAAAAAAATTGCTGTTACAAAATTGGATCAATGAAATGTGCAAAAAGTGGATGAAAATGGGTTTCATACATGATGATGTTTGAAGCTCTGAATGTCATTTATACTCATGTTTCGATTAGACTGTCCAATCATTTTGTAATTTGTGGTACTGTACGTGTGCGTTTGTTTTAGGAACCCAGGTTAATAGGAGTCAATGAAACAAACCGGTTCAGTTGATTCCTTCAAATCAGTTGCACGCTCGTCTACTGATCATAATTGTACTAAAAGCAAAACAAATCTCTTCATCTTGCTCGGTTCTTTGAATCACATTGCAGTAGTTGAAGGAAACATGATTTTTTTCACATGATATTTCATAAATGCATATTACACTTAATATGCATATTAAACTTTTGGCTGGAAAGCCAGTGATGCACTGTGTACTCTGACTTGTCTATTTTCCCATGCCCTCTTCCTCACACCGGTTCAGTTGTCTATCCATCACAATTTGTTTTTCAAACTCCTTAAACTTGTCCATTTTCCCGCAACTTCGAGGTTAGCATGTTCACTTGCTGTTTAAAATACCCCACCCACTAACAAGTAAGTATTACCTTCACATGTCAGTGCATTTCACAGACTGGTGGGAGCAGAATGATTAAAATGATTTTGTATTTGTGAGTAGTATTATAATGTACTTTGTAAAGTCTAAAGTAAATATGAAATTAGAATACATGTGTTGGAATATTTAACCTACATTTATTTTGAATTTTGTAAGCTTTTAAACCTTAAATGTGAAAACGAAAATGATTTTTTGCTTTTAAAAGGAATATATTACACACCAGTGACACTTTATTTAGGACTGAGATAAAGAACAGTAAAAGCTTGAACTAGCAGAACAGCTTCTTCCCCAGAGCTGTGACCTCCATCTTTACACTGCACCCAACGCTTCAAAAACTCACTCATTATGGCACCTCATTTTTTACTACTTTGCAGCTGTATAGCAACCCACTTGTGTTAAATTATTGGATGTTCATGATTTGGCAAAGACTGCAATAACTTGTGAAGAACAATCAGATGGACATAAAGGCTCGAGAAATTAAAATTATTTGGCTTGGCTGTACATATTGCATTGACCGGTTTAGCCATGATGTCATGAAGCACTAAAAAGTACAATAACTCATACAGGAGGCTGACATCCACAAACTTAGACCTGGACTTCTCTGGACTGACATGCCTCTGATGGCTGCACACTCTTTGTTCATAATTGTTCTACTTTAATAAAAATGTGGGTATCAATTTGAAGAATAAAGGCCCCATCGTGACCCCATTGTAAATTATGGCACGACTTATGTGTTTAGTTTAAATTTGGGCCACAACAGACACATTCAGTGTTTGTAAGTGGTTTGGTTTGAATATCTGCTCTACATAATTTATTAGATAGAAATAACCATTTTTGACATATTCACTGCCGGGCCAAAAAAGGTCAGCACCTGGATTTAACTAAGCAAATAGATTAGAGTCACCCATTTGGTTTCAACTGGCAAGAAGTTATTTAATCTTGACTGATGCAGTGAGTAGCTTCCTGTGGTCATGGAAAGAAGTATTTGCATGTGTCAAGCAGAGGAAACATCTAAGGAGATTGATTTAACTATTATAACCAAGTTAAAAGCTGTCCAAAACTTTGAGGAAGGAATGTGGTTGGAAATTAATTCAGAATGATCATGATTATGATCAGCGATCACTTCAACGTTTGGTATAAACAAAAAAGCAACTGAAATGTGTAATAAAAAACACTTTGACCTGAATATACTGAACAACCAGGTTATTCCATCACAAGGTTTGTTCTTTCTTGATGGGCACCCAGGACATAAATGGAGTCCAGATATGAACTCTGTTGATAATCGTTGGGATGTGCTGGAAAAGTCTTTGTGTTGTGACCACCCACATGTTGCAAACCCACATGGACACTGAGAAAACCCAGAAATCGAACAGGTTACATGTCTATATATATATAGCATTTGCATATGACTGACTACGTGTGTTCTTTTAGATGCCTTTCTTTTTTTATCCATTAATGCGCTGAAATTTCACTCAAAATTTATTTGTACCATCTAGTTTTTTTTCTGTCGATTTTTACATGGACAAAACAATTGGGACACCAGTTAAATTTTATTAAATTGGTTTTGTTATAACATTTACTAACAGGTGATGTAAGTCAATAATATAAAACAATAATGTACATTTTTTTCCTGCAGCAGCATTTTAGAAGTCTTTCCAAATCTACAAGCTGTGAACTATTCAAATGGACTACATAGATTTCTGACCACAGTCCCACTGAACAGCTTTGAATAAACTGGGACACCAATTCAGGCTTTCTTGAGGAGCCCCAGTGCCCAGAAATATAAATGCTCTTTGTGTTACGTGTGGGAACACAAAAATTAAAAAGGCAGAGACAAAGCAAACGTTGGACCCAAAAGCGGAGGAAGCCAATTTATTAAATAATAAATCCTCAATTAAGGAGTCTGATTTTAAATCAAACGCGTGCACGTAACCATGCACTCGGCCCTAAGGCCAATTCAGCCCGGTGAGTGACTGACACGTCGACCCCAGCCTCGTGCCAACGTGCACCACTCCGCCATCTGAATTCTAGAGAGAACAAAAAGAGAAGCACAATTACTCATTCGGCTATGAACAGAAAAACAAAATTCGACATCAAATCCTAGAGCGGCAACTTGAATCACCAGCTATCACACTCTTGACGCTTGGGCAGAATTCGAACCCCAGCCTACGGCGCGAACGCCACGCTCGCTCCTCAGCACGCCACTCGGTGAGCGAGAATCTGCTAGCATATGACAGAAAATAAAGGTAACACAAGACAAGACCCGCAATGCGGGGGAACCACCGCGTGTTGTGGCTGCCTTCTTCTAACGGGAACCGGACGGATCGCGGAGCTAACTAAAAGAAAACAAACAGAAAACTGACACAAGGGTCGGGACCAGCTGGCTGCGGACTTTCACTAGGTTCACAGCTAAAAATTACCTCCGAGTACCGTGCAGTACCGGACCCCTTCAGCTGCTATGTGCCCCAGGGGAGACCGCTTGCCCTAGACGTTCGGTACCGGTCTGGAATCACGTCCGCCTAAGAGAGGGAGAGAAGCTCGGCCAACAGGTAGAAAAAACCGCGGCTGCACTGAATAATAAAACACGCGTGACTTATGTCAAAATAGTGATATAACGCTGCTGTGTCGGGTGCCCGGAAGCTGCCCTTTAAATACTCACCGAGCGCAAATTGCGCTGCACCGTACGTCTTGCTGAGGAACGAGGCGTTCCGTAACGCCCGCCATCTTGAGTCCTGGCACCCGGTTCAGCAGCATTATTTGTCAGTGTAACACTTTGTGGTGAATGGACTCAAATTCTCACAGACAGTGTCTGTTGTTATAGATAAAATATCATGTAAAGGTCACTATTTTAATACTATTCATTTTTAAATAGAATGTCCAACACATCTTATATTTATTTATTAATAACTTTTTTCAATCAGAGGAGATGGGTGAAGAGAAGCAAGTGAGGAATATACCCTTGATGTTTCACATATTCTTCAAAAGGTATTGTATGCAACATGTTGTCTGACGTACATGTAAACTCTCTATGCTGTATGTAGCTTTGTTCTTTCTTTAATTTTTTTTCGTTTTTCCACTACAGCAAAGATGCTTAAGGAACCATCAAAAAAGCATTTCGTATCAATTGATTGATGCCATTATTCAGCACCTCTTGCATGGTTATATGTAATGTATTTGCTACATTGATAATGCCTGGTATTATGTTCATAGAAAGGCAATCCTTTATGAATTAATGATAGCGGGACCCATAAATGAACATCCCAGGGGATAATTGGGCAATGAACAAATACCACTAATCATATTACTGTAATGTTATAGACTAAAAAAAGTATTATAGTATATTCATGATGCATATACAATTCATATACAATCTGTTTATTTATTTATTTTTATCTCACAGTAAAAACAAAAAAGAACTTGAGGACAACAATCTAAGGTACAGAATAAAACCACCTTGCAATAAAGCTTCCATTTTATTTATCTTATGTATTAATGTATTCCTATTATCTCCAGCAATTCCTGAGATTCTTATACATTTACTTGTTGTCTGTTTTACCATTGCTTTCTCCTCGGCAGGGTTGTCAGGAATCAGAAAGCTGAAACACTTTCCCTTCCGACAATCAGAAGAGTCTCAGAAGATTGCCTTTGTTCTAGCTGAACAGATTACACATGCCACTCTATTTTAATTCCATTTGTTTTTCAAATGGGAAGTCAAGCCTCAAGGTCAGATCAAATAGTTTTGGCTGTATTGTGCATTTCATTAGCATGACAATGTAGCCAATTCTCGTTTTAGTTCTTGTTTTTTTGTGCAATTGTTTTGTTGTGATTGTGGTATTTATTGTCCCTTTGTCCAGCTTTGGCATAAAATCTATTAACATTTGCAAAATGTATTAAAAGTACAGAAGCCACACACACCAATGAGTCAAAACATTAAAACCACCCACCTAACCAATATGCTATCAGGGCATTAACGGCATAATCCACATTTTTAGTGGTGTGGCATTCTTGTTACATCTGTAATAAATAAATAATGCAGGATTTGAACTTCACGGTTCGAAACTTGGTGCTGCCAACGGTCCACTGGACACCACCATAGTCAATAGCATGCACAAATCAGTGCACTATAGTGCTGGTCCAAAGCTAAAGAGAGTTGCATCAGAAAGGCATCTCAGTAATGAAACCACGAGAGCTGTTGAAAAGGGTTACAAATATGTGGGAAAATATTGTTAACCATAATAAAATAGAAACATTTGCCCTTATTTCTCAGCTATACATATAAGGTATACAAAACAATGAAATAGTTTTTTGTTTAGATCAGTTTGGTTTGAAGCTGGGGTCAGAGTGCAGGATAAGCCATTGTATGGCACTCCAACAGTTGCAGAAAAGCAAAGTTAGAATTCAAATCCTCAACCTCTTTATCAATAGGCTAAAGCTCTACCTATTAGTCTACCACTAGGCTAGCACTTTCAATCTGAAAAGCTGACAACAAAAGCTTTTAAACTATTTTTTGTGCATATACATGTTTTTATCTGTATGGCAACAGTGTGAAATATACCAGCATTTCTACCATTCCCACAACATTGCTTTTGTTTAGAGTTTAAGTTGATTTTCCTATCACTAGAGCTCCAATCATCCAACCTTCTTTGGAAATATGCCCAGAAAGCTTAAGTTTCTCCCACACACACATACTTCCAACGATTTTTTTATCTGGAAAATATGACTTGTATGCACCTTCAATCAATAAAGCCTGCTTAACACATAGTGTGTCCTTTACACTTGCAAAAATGGCACATGTGGCAGAGGCAGGTCAGTGTGTTCTGTAAGTGATTGGCAGGTCTGATGGGTGCAGCACTGTGTTTTGTACAAGGTAGGATAAAGAATCAAGTTCCTGCTGTGATCTAACCTCAAATGACGCCGTTCTCAGCCCAACGCACTAATCCATCTCCTGCTGGGATCCTGTTTTATTTTTGAAAATAATATTTTCACAAATATTATGTGTAGTGTAGTGTTGCAAGTGCATCTGACAACAACAACAATCAAACATGGAATAAATGTTTCATATTACATGTTGATTTTATGAAACTTCTGTCTAACATTTGAGTCATTGTACATCATATAACTGTGAATTATTGTGTATGCTAGTTAAAATACCTTAAAATGAAGGGAGAATAGATTAATATAAAATATATTTACAGATCACAACTGCAATGTTTAAGAAAATTAGCAATTTGAACTTTGTTTAAAATACAAACAAATTGAATAACATGTTGTTAAAAAAGCTAATCTAATCATAAATCTATTTATCAACATAATTTCCAGAATTTTGTTGAATAATATTGTGTATATTGGTTGAATATTTGTATACATTTTAAAAGAAGATTTTCATATTAGTCAAAATCAGATAAAAAAGTTAAATCACAGAATAGATGCTGGAATGCAGCTACCGTGCATGTCATCTAATAGTGTCATCATGTTTTCTGAGGCCTCCCCATCCTCTTATTATTTCCAATCATATCAGATGTCACAAAAGTCACGACTGCAATCAAGTTTTAGATGTGCTCCATAAACATATGTAGTTTGTGAAGGCACAAACTACTAACAAGAAGGCAAACAAAATTTATCTCAGGGACATCACCCAGTCTATCACTACTGAGATCCAAATCCTAATTATGAGCATCCAGATAGACAAGAAGTCACAGACAGCTTCGCAATGGGTTGATGTCCTGGTGGAATTGGACCTGCTGTAATGCTGGCTTAAATAAAATGTTTGCAGAAAATTAAGAAAAAAGAAATAAATAGAATCAACCATTAAAAAATATATTTACCCTTTCTAGTCTAATGCGACAGCACACGAATTCTGACTTTAAAAAATTAATTTACTAGTAATATAGCAATAGGAAATGATGTAGCAGCTAAAAAAAAATCAGCATACAGAATTTATGTCACAACCAATCATTTGAATGGTACAACCACCTCCAATCTCTGCAGGTCAGTGCTAATATTCCATATTAATGAGTAATTTATTAGCCTTGCCAAGAACTTGATCATGGCAACAATACAAATTACAGTCAGAGCATATCTCTGTCGACAGTTTAATTGGCTCTAGTTATGACCAAGGACTTCTTAGCCGCTATTAATAATAATGTTCATAATACATGAAAGTGAATGAATATGTTCATTTTTAAGATTCACTGCCTCAGTGAGGAAGCACATGGTCAAAAAAATGTGTGTGTGTGTGTGTGTGTGTGTGTGTGTGTGTGTGTGTGTGTGTGTGTGTGTGTGTGTGTTAGGGCAAACAAGCTTTTCTGGAAAACCACAAATACCCACAAAAACAAACCTGTAAGGATTGTGATTTTCTTTCATCTTTCCTTTTTGGATGTTTGTGTATGTACATAATTTTCAAGAAAAGAAATACAGATTATTATTAGATTGTCTAACAGACATGCCATTACCATTTAGCTAATGATTTTTGTTTTGTCTTTCCTTCGTGAATAATAAAGTATCTGTCTGGCTGCTTACTTGACATTGTAAAATGAATGTAACATGTGAAGTGAATCATTTTTCATTTTAAACTGAAAGCACTGGCCCTATTTACTTTGCCCGGTTGACATCATTAGCGCTATATTCCTAGTTTCCAGGTTCATTCTGGGATGGTATATGTCTATGGAGAAGCCGTGGCCTGGTGGTTAAAGAACTGGGCTTCTGATCGGAAGGTTGCTGAATCGTATCTGAGAGTCAACAAGTCATGATTAAAGTAGCTTTATGTAAGGCACCAACCCCCTAACTGCTCTCTGGGTGCCATGGCTAAGACTACCCACCATGCTGACTATGTTTGCTCACTGCTGCCCCTAATGTGTTCACTTGGATGGATGGATGGATGGATGGATGGATGGATGGATGGACAGACAAACAGACAGCTACTGCTTTTTGTTTGCTTTTATCATGTCACTGCGTGATTTAGCATCAGCCATTTTCCACTCGCACCTTGGTGTGTCATCTATGAAATGGCTGGTCAACCTACTGCTGAAGATTTTCCTGGACACCACAAAAAAGAATGAAAGGTTTATAAGATAGATTTTTTTTCCTAAGGTGACATTTAGACATGGAAAATAATACCACATCAGATAACCGAGCAAAAACAAAGAGAGCTTGTGTCATGATCTGGTATGTGTCTGTTGATATTTTTTGTTGCTTTCTACACACAAAAGTAACACACAATAATACACTTTGAATGTGTATCTCTATCATTTAGGCAAAACGTCTGTGGACTTTTTTGTGTGGCCACATTTGATCCAAGCATACTACAAACCTTCTGATGTCTATACACACTGAAAAGAAGAAAAATAGGAAACTAAACATAAACAAATGTAATGTTAATAAACTAAAAGTTACGATTTGTTCTCTAGTTTTAGCAGCAGATCGTGGCCAAATAGCCCAAGGTTATAAATTAATGGGTAATTAGTATTAGTAGTAAAATAATGAAGAAATAAATGATTGAGTGCACTGCGTTATTAATGCAGCTGTCAATTTGAAATTACACACATTATGTTCTTTTATTCATGACATTCATATTCATACAAACATTAAAACAGAGTAAAAATTCCTTAATGGCCTTTAAGAAAAAAAAGGTCACATAGACAGCACAGTGACAATGTATGATGCAAACATTTTTCTTAACAAACAAATCTTGAAAACTGCATCAAATTTCATCAAGAATCTGTTTCTTTCCCCCAACTTAATAAGCTGGAGTTAAAACAGTTCCTTTAAGGGTCTGTTGAAAACATAGTAAGCTCTCTATTGGCAGCATATTGCGTCATCCTACGCACGCTCCCGAGAAGAAAGCTGTCCGAGTTGTCCTTTCCAAGTACTTTAGTAAAGTACCTTTAATTGAAATGGTTTTGTAACTGATAATGAAGGAATGTTTATCAGTGAGTTTTAAATTGTAATTTCTCTTTGTACCTACATACATGAGCATTTCTCACATGGTACAGTAATTTTTACCCACCCATTCCACCAGCAAACAACTGTGCATGCTTACTGTTCATGTACATGTACATGGTGCAATTTACGGAGATTTCCATAATATGGTGTGGGCGTTAAAACAACTGTTAAAGTAAGTTTATGTAGTGTGATGATTCATATGCACCAGATATCCTACACATACATACGTCACTGACATATTGGTGTCTATCAGATGGCACAGTATCAAAACCATTCCAGATGTTTCTGCCTCTTTGTAAAACCAATGTCATGCTGCATTTAGCCAGGTTGAATCTTTAAGTAACCTCTTATCTGTCTGAATATATTTAACAAAAATGTATTCATTATACACATCTAATACATACATCTTACTGAATTGTCTCAGACATGCTACTGGCAGGTCAGGCATCTATATGGAGAACAATAGACTTGACAACAGAACTGCTGCCGCAATGTCTTTAGCTGGTTGATTGATAGAACCTTATATGCAGAGATGGGGAATAACGGGGTGTAGTGTGTGACTTTTCATGTACAGTATAGATCCCAAAAGAAATCTCTGTCTTCTGTTCATGAACAATAAACAGTCTACTGCTACACACATTACATTTTCTACCAAATCAAAAATGTAATGTTGTCTTAATGAGGCAAAAGATTTGTGGTACACATGATGGATTTTGGTAGTGTTTAGTGCTTTAGTGCTTTGGTAGTGTCTTTAGGTGAAGCCAGTGTGTGTTCACAGTTGTGTTTATGGTTTTGATGATTTACTATTTCTGAATATGCTCTGGTGGATTTAGACATATACAGTCATTCTAGAAATTGTTTGTAGGATATTTAATGACTTATGCACAGACATTTTTCATAAAGCTTCTGTTTTGTGCTCTCTGTTAATGCTTGTTTCACTAGCCCTGTTATGTGTGGGCAGTAAAAACAGGCAGGTTTCTTGGTGCCATGCATAAACAGTTGGTACCTATCCAGGGACAGAATAAATAAGCATGTAGTTAATCTAAAGGCTTAAATATGTTGAGTCATCAAAGTCCCTGTCTCCGAAGGGAGACTATAGCCACAACCATGAAGGAGCAGAAACGTGTTTCGAGTCACTCACTGGTACGCATGTACATTTAAAGCAAGTCTTAATTGCTGTATATGCTGTGTTAAATAAGTATGAATGAGGAACACATGGCCTTGGAAATAAAAAAAAATCTTTCATTTTTATGCTTGCATGTTTCTGCAGTGCTTAGGGTGACTAAGATAAGAATGTATGACTAATATTTTTTCCCAGACTGCTGTCTGTGAGTCTGTCTGGATGTTTCCTGTCCTACTTAAATGGTTAGGACAATATAGCACCAATCAGGCAAAACATTATTTCAATGTACCATCATTATGTTGGTCACTGTTTTGCTGTCAAAACTGACCTGAAAATATGACAAGCAGTGTATTGTGACACCTTTCTTTCAGAGCCAGCAACTTTTATTTCATTTTTAGCAATTTGAGCTACAGTGGCTAGTCTGATAGATCAGAACACATGGGCCCGCTCATGATGGTGTTGTCGGTTTACCACTGTTCTTTCTTTGGATTTCTTTAAACTTTTAAAAGGTACTGTCCACTGCATACTGTGAACCCTGCACAAGTGCTGCAGTTTTGGAGATTTGCTTAGCCATAACAACTGGGTTCTTGCACTTGACCATTTTTCAACTTTGAGTATAAAATGTTTTTTTACCATGGACTGTTGCATACAGAACTGGGTTGGTGACTGAAAATTGCTGGTTCGAGTCTGAGAGTTGACTGACACCAACCTCTAACTGCTAAACTAAACTAGTCATAAAATCATAAAACTCTTTAAACTGTTCAATCAACAAACACAAACCATACCTTGTGATTTTTAGTCAAGTGGTTTTTTCGAAAGTTTATCAAATACAGTGTATATTATATCAAATACTAAAATGAGGGTGTTCATTAGCCACAGAGTGTTGAGTGTAAACTGGGTACATTGTAGCAAATTTTAGCATTTAACTTCTATCTAAAGTAACTGACTGTACTGTGACAGTTTATTGTCTAAGCAATTTATATTTTAAGAGTCTTGCTCAACCGTTACAATAGTAGGGCTTGAACCAATGTCCTTTCCAGTATAGTTTTAGTACTTTAACCACTGAGCTACTGGGTAGAGATGTGATTAGGACTAAAGTAAAGCACAGAAAACAAAGTAAGTAAAGATTTAAGTAAACAGGAAGTGAGTAATTGCAGAGTTCTCTTTCTTTTTTCCCCTAAGGGTGATTTCGGTCTAGGAGATTTAAGATCTGATTGTATGTGAATGACCGACAGTCTAGGAATGAAGTTTAACTGAAATCCATCTGTGATTACCTCACTAAAGCTGCAGGCGTTCATCATAACTGTACTTTTACCCATTACAAAGAAACTCATTGCAACAAATTTCATGCAAGCATAGTGTTGTTTCTTTTCACTACAGAAGTTCAGTACTCAGTATCGCAGATTAAACGGTTAAACAAAAACAAATCCATTAGATGTGAATGGCCAAAATAGAATGCATACTAATAAAATATACTTGCCATCTAAATACTATGTCAGTTATGTTTGTTTATATATACAGTATGTATTCACTTTCGTTAACAGCTTCCTTTTAGTCTGTGTTGCAGTGTGAATCTCTTGAATGAACTGATTGAAGGCAGGAATACATTCTTTACATGAGTCTACTTTTGTCAGTCAGGAGTTGGTAGGTGTTCTAGTCATTGAAATCCAAGGACTCTGGTGACGTCCATGGCTTTTATGTAAGTGTATGTAAACTTTTGACTAGAATGGTATAAAGCCTTGAAATGCCCTTGTAAAAGTCTTGTAAAGAGCTCAGTATCTCCTCTGAACTAGTGCTGTTTTTTTTTTTAACACTAAGGTCGGGTATAAATGCATTATCTTTAATCGGTGCCGAAGCACAAAGGGAAATTAAACTTATCTTGTGAGTGGAGTCCAAAAATGACCATATAACCTGCAATATATGTGCAAAGATGCAAACAATGCAGTTCAGTAATACAGCGATATCGGGAGCAGAGATATCTGGAGAATAGAGTGCAAAAAATGTACATTATATGCCATCGTGTATGTATGTCAGAGTTCATGTGAGGAGCAGGATGTTACACGAAGTAACTAAAATATTGGACAACATTACACACCCATTACACAAACTACTGGACAGACAAAGGAGTGTTTTAGTCAGAGACTTAGGCAGCTTCGATGTCATAAGGATCGATACCGGAACTCTTTCCTACCCACTGCAATAACTCTATACAATCATTCACTACAGTCTAGATAAATAGGGTTCACACATCTAACACATTTGCATCAATAGAAATTCAACTTTCACAAATAATAACATTGTATGATTAAGGATTTTCTCGATCACCTTCAAATCTGTTAAATTTGTGTATATATGTGTATGCGTATGTATGTACATGTGTGTGTGCATGTATGTGTGTATGTATGTATAGGTATGTACGAGTATGTATAGATGTGTATATATGTATGTATAGGTATAATATGTGTGTATGTGCGGGTGTATGTGATGTATTTACATTGTATGTGTATTTGCTGCTACAACAAGGAAATTTCCCATTAGGGATGAATAAAGTATTCTCAACTCTACTCTACTCATTTAAATATGTTAAAATGTTACTACTTGTAAAAAAGAAGACTTTTGGCCATCGATTAAAGCATTGTTAATTTGAATATATAAAGTTTATATAACACTAATGTATTTCAATGTAAAGCAATATTTACAAAGTTTTTAGTTTTAGCCCTTCGTTAAGTTTAACGTGTCCCCTTATCTGGGATTATTTGGGTACGTCTGCTCTTACAGATCAAACTCTAACTTGGACAGCAACTACATTACCCAGATATCCAGTGTGTGTGTGTGTGGGGGGGGGGTATCCCGATTGATGTTTTCTAATGATAGGTTGGGAAGGTGTGTCCAGTGTGTCCTGAGGGCAGAACATTGGGGGGGGGGGGAGAACCAACATTATCAGCACTCAGAGGCACTTCACTCGCCTCTCTGTCTGCAGGATGTGGACTCTGAGTAATTAATGTTTAACATAAAGACAAAGACAGAGAGACACAGACAAAATAGAGAGATTGAATAGGAGGACAGAAGAGGGGGGTGGAGTGGAGTGGGGACTGAATAAATCAGAAGGAACATAAAAAAGGGAGGGATAGAACAAACAAGTTGAAAATTAGGACAGAAGGACATAAGAAGGTCAGGAGAAAGTGAATGAGTAAAGAGAAAGCCCCAAGACAAATTAGATTTATTAATTTTTATGCAAAAACCTGACCGTGTTACACTTGACCATAACCGTGTTGGGCATCCTATTCCAAAATAACAATAATATGAACAAGATGTAACAAATAATAAAGATCGTAAAGGATTGATTCACTCGAGGCAGGATTTGTGATCAGTGAATCATTTTTAAAGATCATCATAAATACAGTGATGGCACCACAATGCACTGGTTTGTGCATCCTACTGGAGCGGCACTTATAGGACAAACATGTTTTTTGTTCATGGATGAAACCTGTATAGAAATGCAGAAAAGGACTTGAATCGAAGCCGCCACATGGGGAGCAACCCCAGCAATAATAAACTGATAGACAATATGTAAAAATGTCTGTTATAAATACTTAAAACTTATGTTGCCTCAAGGACATCACTACATGTTTGGGATGTGGTTACCATGGAGAGGCATCACTTCTTAACGTCACATGAAGCAAGACCCACCTGGAGACTGTGATGTGATGTGGTGTGTGTGTGTGTGTGTGTGTGTGTGTGTGCGTGCGTGTGTGTGTATATGTGTGTGTGTATATATATATGTGTGTGTGTGTAGGACTCC
>JAOTRQ010050065.1:0-15443 GCA_028565875.1 Hoplisoma paleatum
ATTAACATCCTAGCCAGGAATTTGCTTTGTTAATTGTAACAATCTTCTTCAGATTTACATCATACTGGTAGATGTTGGCTTTCACAAAAAAATAAAGAAAACCTGGAAATAAAAAATATATATATTTAATTGGACATAATACCGTTTAAATATAGCATTTTTATTTTTATTAACATATTTACCATGTTTATACACTGCTGCACTTATAGGACTCTTGATGCCTTGAAAATCTTCTGAAATGTTGTGTGGGTTTGAGCCTTCCATGGCATTTAGAATTTCATTGTATCTGAGAAAAACAAACTCATAAGCTTACTTGATTAAAATGTATTATCATTTATACATAATAAATTACACATAATCTTTACCTCCAATACTGATTTTGAGTGAAAAATAAGGTGATAGCAGTTTTGGGAATGTGAACTGCAGCATCTATTTGGTTTACCCAGTCTGGGAATCCAAAGCTGCTGATATTTTTCTCTTTGCTAGTCACATGAGAGCCCTTAACTGTCCAATACCTGGTTCCTGTATCATAAAAATCAGTTTAGGTAAATCATCAGAGTTTTCATTAATCTTCATACAAGTTCTGAATACATTTTTGTTATTAATGAGAGCAGAGTAAGTACCGCTGAACAGACAGACTGTGGAGCGTCTGGCAATCCAGTAGGCAGCATCAATTGTTGAATTTATTTTGAAAAATAATTTGTTGATGAGACCTTCTTTTGTATCATTTTTATTGTTTTTAATCCACATATACCTTAAATGATAAACACAATAAAATTATTATTATTTTATTATAGAGAGAGCAAGATATTTCATTTAGTGGGTTGTTTTTTACTACAATCTGAAATATTATATAAGAATAAAAAATTTGATGTGAATTGCTTTTTGATCACTCTCAATCAGTGCCAATTCTCTTCAATTGATTTATTCAATAAAAAGGTAGAAAAACACTATAAATTAGGTGCTGGGTGTCCATTGAATGGCATTGCACACTCGCAGCCAGTGATTTAGTCCAAAACACATACTACGCTAAACTAGCACAATGTACTGAGAGATGTAAGATTCTGAGATCATAACCAGAAAGTCAAACCAGTTATCTGATGATTTCTTGATTACATTGAATCAATAATAATTTCCTTGTCATTATTATTCAAGTTTTCTTCCACATCTTTTAAAAAGTATCCCCCCCCCCCCAAAAAAAAAATTCCTTAATATGCTCACCTGTCTTTGAAGAAAAAAATCTCTTTTCTTACATTTGTTACAGAATCAAAAGATAGATCAGGATCGCATTCATCCTTCAATGCACTGGAAAAAAAGAAGCCAGTGTACCGATTCCAGCTCAGCCTAGGAGTGTAATGAGATGTTCCTGTAGAAGCATAAAAGAATGACTACAATTTCTAAACAATTTTACTACAATTTCTTATTCTGATCAGTCTCTGTGGGATGTGCAAGTAATTCTGTACGTTTACCATACAGTGCATTGATGTTTCTTATATCTTCATTGGAAAGCAGGTTTTGAGTTTGTTTGTATTTGTACATAGGATACATGAGGGATTCACGGTTCTTAGAATGGCGCAATCCCAGGGCATGTCCAAACTCATGGGCTGCAACTAAACGCAGGTTAAATCCTAAAGTGGAAAAAAAGAAATCCTGTTTGAAATACCTGCCATCGATATTAACACCCTAATGTATAACACCAATTTATTCATTTCAGATGTAATCATTTATTTTACTATTAAATGATTAACATAAAAAAATAACAAAATGCCTTATAGGTGTAAGAAACTCATTAGGTTAATTGTCCAAATAAACAGCTAGGAAATCACTCATAAATCATAATCCTCCACTTATTATTTGTGTATTAATTAGTGCATAATTTATACACAATTATGCACAATCACATTATTAGTCTTGCCTTTTTTCAAACAAATACATCACATGTATATTTATATCATAATTTATGTAATGTTACACATGCTGAGGTCTTGTGTAGCAACTCAAAACATAATAATGATAATAATATAATGTAATAACTCGGATTTAATACAAATTTAAACATTTATGTATAAGTTGAGTAAGAGTCCTAATAATGTATTGTGTAATAAAAATGCAAATTAAGTTCTTACAGACAGGGGAAGCTCGTTCCACCGGGGAGCGAGTACAGAGACATACATTTTTTGTCTTACTCGAGTTCTAAATGGAGGGTCAGGGTAAACAAGGCTAGACGCTCTGAAGTTGTGTGGCACCTTGATCAAGGGAACTACAATCGTGACTTGCTAACTGTCAGAATCATATCGGCAGCTTTCAGTCACAAACCCAGTTCTCTAACCACCAGGCCATGGCTGCCTTAATCACAGCTGATTTCATGTAAAGTACTATAAAACTAAACAATGTATTATATTGTAATATTATTTATACTTATAGTAACTTACATTAAATGTATTCTTTCTATCTATTTTACTCTTCAGTTGACTTCGACCCTGGGTTACTCTGTGGACCGTTCCCGATCCCCAGAGTATCTCGGCAATTAAATTTTACGGGGTAGGTTGCCAGGTCTTTCCCCAACCCTGTATCTAGTGTATGACTACTGGACAATTTGACATTTCCGATCGACCTAGTACATGTTTTTAGACTGTGGGAGGAAACCGGAGTACCCAGAGGAAACCCACGCTAACACGGGGAGAACATGCAAACTCCGCACAGAAAATCCCCAGCCCGACCCGGGGATAGAACCCAGGACTTCTTGCTTTATGAAATGTTTTGGCTGTTCTGAACGAGAAATGTTTATCTACAAAAGAAATTCGGTTCATTCATTCACATGTTGTGATTGATTACAGAAAGTTAAAACAATACAGTACATACACAATATACAATACATTTAGTTGAAATTGACTTTAATACGTTGTATGTTGAAGTTTTGATGTTATTAGGCCTAAACGTATAATGTAATCAGAAGGACATAAATTATATTATGTCCAAATATGTAAAAATATGTTATGTCCAAATAAGTCCAAGATTTTAATACTTTATAATAGTTATTATATTATGAGTTGTATTACATTTGAACTACTATCTTATGTGTGTGAGTTGCTACAAATTGCAATAATTTTATCTTTTTTTGTGCAGATATAATAAAAATAATATTCTGTTAATTGATGTACAATCTTGTCGTCTGAGAAATTACCTTTGGAACCATCTGTCCATTGTTCATCTTCATCAAAATGAACATCTCCTCCAATGTCAGCTCCAGGGTCAAAAGCATGAGCCAACGTGCCTCTAGGTCCATCAAAGGGATAGAAATCACCATGGTCTAGGTTATATATAAACAAAAAATTATATGACAAAAAGTAGAGAAATATCTTCACTCTCAGTGAACTCTCGTGAATGTTCACATGCAAAACTATCATGTGCAATGCAGTACTTAATATTTAATATATCAACATGTAGGTAAAATGTCTCTTTGAAAGAAGATTTGTGACCATACTTACTTTTGGATCCAAATTCCACCATGATGTCTGCCTGCACAGACGATGACCTAATGAACCTTAAAGGGCTGACCGTTGCCCAGACATCAAAAGCTGAACCTATCAAGAAATCTACTGTGTTTGTGGGCAAGTCACGGGTATAGCTCCCAATTCTGAAAAAAATGTAAATAAACTCACTTTTCAAGTCCGATGTTACATTACAACGTGATTAAACATCCTAAACATATAGCATATTTTGCTATATTGAAAAAAAACATTTTAGGGTCATGGAGACCAGGCCTTTTCAGCAAGCACTAAGATAAAAATTGAGCCACAACAGTCTTGAGTGCACACAATGTTAAATATACACTTGTTGCTGTTGTCAAAGCTATTCTACTGATAAACCTTAATGATTTACCTGTAAGAGATAATGTTTCTGTTCCATTTGTTAGCTCGATTGGAGATGTACTCCTGCACATCTGGAACACCACACCTGGGTGTCTTCATTACAGTCAGGGTCTCTGAGTTTAGACTACCAGTTTGATTAAGTCCAAAGAAATCTTGCATGTTCTTTAGTTTAGAGGAAAAAGAAGGATGGCTTCTTTTCCATCGAACAGTTGGGTGGGTTTGAATTGTAAAAAACCGTTGCAGATATTGCTGAAAAAAGCACAATGTAGTAATTGTAAAATTGCATAATTTTGTTAGCACTCTAGTTTTCTATTAATCATGACAATGAATGTAAAAAAACACTTACAGATGCCAGGATCTGGTCATTTTGGTGGTCTTCATACTGATTTTCTATTACATTTACTTTTTGAAATGTCTCTAGAGGTGCACAGAAACACTGAACAGCCAAAAGAGCCCAGACAATAGCTAGAGCAAACAATAACTCCATTACTTTACCATTCGTTACTGTAGAAGAGCTACACAAAAGGTCTTGGCAGGAATTTTGTAAAGATGTTTTTATGACTCAATCAGTGCCTAAGCAATGGGAGGAGTCACATGAGCAATAATTTATTTGAGGAGTATCTAATGATAACACTGATAAAAAAACACAATTACTACTGCTAATATTAGTAATAATAGTAATAACCAATAGTAATAATTATAAAACATTAAAATAATTTCCAGAGATTCAAGATTGCACAGGGTCAGATTTTTAGCTGTAAAAATGTTTGAAGAAAAATGCACTCCAGACACCATAAGGTGCAGTTTTTTATTTAATATGAGACAACTATTGTTTGAATTATTTAATACAAGTGCATTATTCTGTTTTTAATCAAAATTTTTCCTAATTAAATGTTTGGCACACTCAATATTTTGTAGCAGATTTTTAGAAAAAAATTCAATATCAATCTGAAGCCTTTATTGCTTCCCAACTGCAGTGTTGAAACTAATTTAAATGTTTTAACTGGAATAAGATTCCTACATAATGTTTTTTAACCATTGGCCCACACTGTAGTTTATTTCATTGTAAAGAAGAAAAACATGCAACACAGGTTAAACTGTTACTTGTAAACAAACCAAAAATTATAATTGTTTGTATTTGTGAAATCAATTATCTCTTTTAGATGCAAAAAATAGGCTTAATGGACAAGATATCCAGTTAGTATCAGGATAGTCAGTTAGTCAGGATTCATCCGTAAAAAAAAAAAACACCACTCAATCATGATGCCATCAAAAGTGAACATTTGTGAACACTCAATATATGATATATTATTAATTATTAAGTGTAATTAACAATTCTGAAGACTACTAATAAGAATTTACCGATACTTAAGATACTTTTTACTACACAGCAACACATCTACCTCACATAAGCAGCTAAACAGTTCACTTCCTGTTCAAAGCACATTTTCTTAACAAAACACCAGCACACGTTTTCAAGTCAAGTCAACTTTATTTATATCGTGCTTTTTACAACAGAAATTGTTTCAGTGATTTTACAAAATACAGGACGAACAGATACAGAAACTCCTGAAACCCCTTTATACAAAAGAAACAAAGTCAATCACTGCACAACTACAGTCCAAAAAGCAACAATTTATAATTGAACAGTATTACATATCTTACTCTCTATAATGACAAGTCATAAAATTTATTGTTTTCGTATGTATGTTTATTTTGACGGTAATGTACATTTTGGAGTTTCCACTTGAACATGCTGTTTACTTAGTGTGTGATATTTGTTGTAATTTACTGTATGGAGAGTCTGTGACAGTAACAATTCTATTTTATGAAGGATACAAAATTGTGATTCAAAAACAATTACTGTGATTATAAACATACTATAATTAGCTTTCGTCCTTTTGTGTAAAAATACACATACAGTGCCTTGGTAAAGTATTCGGCCCTCTTGAACTTTTCAACCTTTTGTCATGTTTCAGGTTTCAAACATACAGATCTGAAATTGTAATTATTTTGTGAAGAATCAACGACAAGTGGGACACAATCATGAAGTGGAACAAAATCTATAGATTTTTTTGGACTTAAAAAAAAAAAAAACTGAAAAGTGTGGCATGCAATATTATTCGCCCCTCTTGCGTTAATACTTTGTAGCACCATCTTTTGCTGTAATTACAGCTGCAAATCATGGCATGTCTCTGTCAGTTTTGACGATTCTTCCTGGCAAAACAACTCGAGCTCTTTGGAGTTGAAGGGGGTTTTCAGCTCTTTACACAGATTTTCGATTGGATTCAGGTCTTGACTTAGCTATTCTAACTTAGCTAGGTTGACTTAGCTATTCTAACACCTGGATAAATTTATTTGTGAACCATTCAATTGTATATTTTACTTATGTAATGGATCATTGTCTAGTGTTTTGGTCCCGGGTCTTTTGTAGAATCTCACAGATTTTCTTCTCCTGATCCTGTATTTGGCTTCATCTTCCAATGAATTTTAACCATATTATTTGTTCCTACTAAAGAAGACCATGATGCTGCCACCAACATGTTTGACAGTGGGGACAGTGTGTTCAATGTGATGAGCAGTGTTGCTTTTTAGGGTTTAGAGGGACGGCCGAATCTTGATAGAGTTGCAATAGTATGTTTAAAGCTTAATAAGTCTTTTTGTATCCAAATCTATCTCAGACCTGCCTGGTGTTTTCCTTGGTCTTCATGATGCCCTCTGCAATTTAAACAGAGCTCTGAGACTAACATGGAGCAACTTGATTACACACAGGTGTATCCTATTTATCCTATTTATCATCATCAGTCATTTAGGTCAACATTGTATCATTTAGAGATCCTCAATGCACTTCTGGAGTGAGTTAGCTGCACTGAAAATAATGGGGCTGAATAATATTGCACGCACCATTTTCAGTTATTAAAAAAAAAAATTTAAATATCCAATAAATATTTATCTGGTAGAGTTTTGAACATTTGACTACAGATTGGGCAAAAGGGTGTTAGTTGTACAACAGCAGAAAGAACTGTGCAGATGGAGAAGTGGGTCGCCGTACAATTCTTCTCAGTCACTTTACTTATGTGGAATATGTGAGTATGACTGATGCTGTAAATGTAAACATATTAAATCCAAAAAGATTTAAAATAATACGGAAATACATTGTATTTATTTCTGTTCTCTGATAAAACTACACTCACACTTTTCAGCTGCATATATTTTGTTATGAACTAAATAAACAATGTCCTATTTAAAATGATGTGATTTATCCAAAGTAGTGAAGCTGAAATCCACAAGAACTGTAATTAATACAAGCAATGTATAACACCCTGCGCAATGGCTATTATTCTCACCCATCTCTTATTTGCTATTTTAATTTCCTAACTTAAAGCCTTAAACCAACCATCCACAGATTGCACAATAAATAAGTCTTACAAACCATGTGCTGAATAATCTCACTTGCGTAAGTCAGCAGAAATTATCATCGTGTTTCTTAAGCGTGTGTGAAATGGCTTTTGAGCATTGGTTGAAACACTAATAGTAAACATCAACACATGCATTTTGTTATGCCAGAGCGAGAAATTAAAAATGCATGGTTAATAAACTAGATAAAAAACATGTGATATTTTACCCATTCATCAGGTCCATTAATCACCTAAATGCCAAACGTCAAAACAAAAACAATATAGGCCTATTATAAAAACAAACAAGACAACCACAACCATTATATTTTTAAATAATAATTAACAAATAGATACTTTGTGACTAATAAATAAATGTTTTAAAAATTGATCGATCACTGCACAAGTTTATGAACAATATAACATCTCCAATTAACGTCACTTGCATGTTTTAAACCTATGCAGATATGGAAAGAACATGCCAACTCCAAGTAAACACTATTTATCAGCTTTTTTAAGAAATTGAAAAAATGATCCCACTACAATCACCAGAAACACTGGTGAGTAAGGTGTGGAAAACCTAATACTTTAATACAAGTTCTGCTCTTTACTAGACAACGTTAAATATTTTAGACAACACACAACGTTGCTTTTTTTTCTGCTGGGAGCACTAGTTATTAAGCTCAATAATATTTTTGAACACAGGGTATACATATTTTACAAAACATTTTCATTTAACTTGAGAACACTAATGTTAAAATGATTAACACCAGCACTGATGTTGGATATATTTTACCCGGTATAAAGTGCCTGATTTAAATACACAAACACGAACATCGGGAAAATTCCACTCATAAAATATGTTCTTCTCGATCACTAACATTGGGTGAAAATCACTCGAACTCATGCCACTTGAAAAACACATAGATGGGAGGAGGGAATCATCATCATACCATTAATGGCATCATTCTATGGTAAAAAATTATAATCTAAAATTATATTTAAGTTTGTATTAGAATGAGAAAACAGGACAAATTAGGAAATAAAGGGTGGGGCAATGATTGTCACACCACTGTACATTGCAGAAAGCTAAGTTATTTGCCTTCTTACTTTGCAATCATCTTGCTTAACTGTAGTTGCAGTGTCAATTATAGAATCTTGCCCATCATCTGTTGAGACATAGAAATGTACAACCAGTAAACAAGGGCTTGATTACCATGTTATGAAGTTTCATCATAGAAATTCAAAATAAGTTTTCAGTGTAATAAACTTACAATTATCCATAAAACAGTTTAAACATTATAGTTTATGTCTACAAAAATACTATTGGTTGGGCTAAACAGAAGCATGTCAAACTGGACAAGAGTGGCACACGTTGACTGCTCAGTAGGGTTTATGGTCACCTAAGACTAATAAAAAACACTGACAGTGATGGATAATGGACTGGATCAGTTACCATTTCTGGGGGGATCCACTCTTAATCTTTCTTCAGAGCAATGTTCAGCTCGAAGAGTGTTCTGGAAGGCATAGGATAGTTTGAACATCTACCCAGGGCATCCCATGCATGTTTAATGGGATTCAGGTCTGGAGAACATGATGGTCAATCCATGTATTTGATTTCTGCCACTCATCACAGGTCCAATGGTGATGCTTATCTGCACAACTAGTTGTACTGGTTCTTCCATTGGTCACCAGACATGCAGTGCAGTCTAACATGGTGGAGTTCTCTTCTTCGTTTTTTGAGCCAGTCTCTTGAAAGCGATGCCACGGTCTGCTAATCACACTTTGGGATGTTCCAAATGATGTTGCCACTATTTTTGAACAGATTCAAAATGCTTTATGGCTCTCCAAGCATTGGAATAATGCATATCATGTAGCAGAGGATTTTCAAGTGCTGGGAAATTACAGGATGTGCAATAGATCAGGGAAAATGAAAATACTCTGGTAATTTCATCTTTTTGTATAGTGCATTTTATAAGATGGCTCCAAGACAATTTTGAAGCAGGAAACTTCCTCATGCTTAAATTTAAGCTATGCTTTTTGTAGGAACCCATCTTTGGTAAGTTAACAAAACAAGAAACAATAGCCCAGGCAGTTTCAAAACATCTCAAAAGCTCAGGACTTTGACTTCAGTGGTGTACCAATGTTAAGAGACTGCTAGACCACCAAAGCACCATTAACTTGCATACTTTCAAGTACTCATACATTTTCTTTTTCCCCACAATAATATTGTACTGCTAAAAACATTTGGAATTGGCAGTTTAGACTGTTGGACCTTGTTTTTCTGTCATGTTTATTCATTTATTCACTTTTTTACACTGTCATTCTTTACACAAGTCATATCAAAAACAGTTATGAACAATTTTGTATATTTAATTTGCCTTACCTGTATGTTTTTGTATTGTGGGGGGAAACTGGAGCACCATAGCAAGTGTCAGGTTATAACAACCTATAAACAAGGGCTGATTATCATGGTATGCAGCTTCAAAACAGAAATCCAACCCAAGTGTCACATTGTTGCACATTTACATTTATCCATAAAACATTACTACAAGTCCCTTTTATTTGTATAGTGCTTTTTATAATAGACACGGTCAAAACACCTCAAGAAAAAAAAAAAAAACAATACCTCCTCTCACTGAGCAAGCCTAAAACAACTGTAGCAAGGATAAATTCCCTAACAAAATACAGGAAGAAACTTTAGAGGATCCAGACTCGGCAGGGGCCATCTAACATGGGGGTTGGAGATTTAACGACTAAAACAAAGAAATAACTTGCAGTATCATCACCGACAACAAAGTACTTTCTACATTAAGTTATTCTATAGTTTAAGTCAACAGAAAAAGAAAAACATTATGAGGAAAGGAATTGGTCATTAAAATCAAACCCTGAACTTAGAAATATGACCAAAATTACTCATATCACATATCAAAACTGGATTTAAAAAAGCTTGCAATATTTTATGCTCCATGTAGTAAAGTTATTTTATGCTCCATGTAGTAAAGTTACATTTGTCAAGAGATCCACGTTTATCAATACATTTTACAGCATTATACATAATACGAAGTCATAAAACATAACAGATGAAAAAGAGTTGTGCATTTGTTTGGGATGTTTCAAAAATGTGCAGTTCATAAAAATTTGGTCTGAAAGTAAATCAATTCAAACTTTCATCCATGTCCTTCATAATAAGCTTTTTTAGATGTATGAGAAAAGAAAGCATTGGTCCTTGTGTCTGGAATCTCCTGGAAATCTTTCATTGAATTCTCTCATTTACAATAAAATGTTAACACTAGAGGACAAGATTTAACAAACCTTTAACAAACGAAAAACATCAAAGTACCTTCTACATTATGTTAATCGATAGTTAAGAGAAAAAAAAGAAACATGAAAAATGTGTGTCCGATCATAACATAGGTTGTCAACCCCTGGTTTAACCCTTGGTTGATTACCCCTGGGGATACAATATTTACAATATATACTGTTCATGTGTATATGTGTACCAAACAGTGCTTAATAAATATCTAAGATTGCACAAATTTTTCTTTTTGACCTAAAATAAAAAAAATAAAATCCTCCCCGCAATTAAAATGTTCCTTCATTAAAATAAACACAGACAATACACTATTTAAACATAAAACAAAATGCTCAAATCGAGCACATACTTGAATAAAATACACTGCGTAAAAAGCCTAAATAAGAATTATGCAAAAAATAGTACCCCTCTGAAGTCATCAGATTCTGAATACTGTATGTCCTGTTGCTCTACATTCATTAGCAGCAGTGCCATCATTTAAAGGCAGAATTAGAGACTAGAAGTGACTCAATCCGAATCATTATCTGTGCTGGTGTTAGCTAGTAAAAGGCGCTCCTGTCGCCGAATATGATTTATTCTTCTTTTTTTTCTGCCCATCATCTTCAGCCTCCTTCGGATGATGTCTGTAACACAAAATGATAAAACTATCAGCAATATTCAGTGAGCACTTTATTAGGTACACCTATTTGGTGTGTACATTTATTTATTTAAAAATTGGCGACAACTACAATACAACTACTGACTAAAGCAATGTGTGCACAAAAGGGACACTTAAATCTGATTAGATTAGGAGGTAGACCATTCTAAAAGCACTGTATCTGATACAGTTGAAAAGATACATCGCTTGAACCCACCCATCTTTCTGGTGAGCAAAACTCTTATAACAGATACATTTGAAATAGATTAAAGAGAATTAGACAATATTTAGTTGATCTTAAACTTGCAAGAACTGCATCAATCCTGTGACCCACTGACATCAATAACTTCAGCATTCTTCTTTTGAGATACTTTTCCCAGTCTGGCAATTATTTTTCGGCCAGTCAAAAACCTTCCATTTATGGCCCCTGGTCAATCATCTTGCTGCATGATGAAGGATCTGCCAATCAGTTTGGGTGCATTATTAATGTACACAGCAAATCTTTCAGTAGACTACAAAATACTTATACTGCTGCATTCTTTTTCATGACATTCAAAATTTGTAGTGTACTGGCTATGAGCAATTTGTTTAATGGCTGTGATTTTAAATCTTTTCTCAGATTATCAGTTACTTGGTTGTCACCAATAGACTACACTAATGGTGTTCATGTTGATTACTACCCTAACTATAAAAGCAGACTGCACAGGCAAAACCCAAATCTGAAACAGAGCAAAGATATTCAGTGCTGTCGGTTGTCTAAAAAATGAACGTAACTGGACACACCTAGGAAACAAAACTTACCTGTCAAAACCCACAAGTCACATGTTCAAATACTTTTGCTCACCAGAAAAATAGACGGGCCAATTAGCAGGTGTAATCTTATGATTTGTGTATAAGATTTAAATGTAAATACCTGGAAATAAGAGCTGAAATGTTGATCTTTTGTCTAATCTTCATCTTGTAATGTCCAACCCAAATATTTTCAGTATGAGTACTAACAGTGTCACCTTAATCTGAACAGCCTGAGGCAAGATTGCAGCTCACCAGGAATATATTTTTTTGCATTTATTATAGGCTCTATTTTGTATGTAGAGTTTATTGTATTGTTGTTGCATGGTATTGTGTTGCACCATGATCCTGAAGGAATACTTATTTATATGAAGCTGAAACTGCAACAAAACCTTTCTGACTCTGAGTATTAGTTTTGGCCTACCTCATAATAAGCATGTATGAATATCAAATCGTAAACAATATTTGAACCTGCAACACTCTCGTAGTCTTGTTGGTTCTTTTGCCAGTAGAGACTGGCCGGTGGGCGCCAGTGACGGTACAGCCGTGTGTGCAGTATTGAAAGCGTCAGCAGAACAAACAGGAAGCCCAGAGCCACTGCTGCCCAAACAGCTTCATTGGTGCGCTGAACAGGCAACCTGCTACCTCGTAAAGACTCCTTTAACACAACTTTAGGAAGTCCACAGGGTCTTAAACCTCCACAGCCTTCTTCTGTACTCTGCTCCTTAGTATCAGTCTTGACATCCTTCTGTAAAAAAGGTTTAGAAAATCCCTCGTACTGCTCAGTTTCCTTCTCTGGCTCATTCCTTTCTTCTGATGCTAATATACTATCATGTACCTTTATACCATTTTCATCTTGCTTCTGTGAGTTCACTGTAGAATTAAGTGAAAATGTCTTATCGTCATGAGGACCTGTTAAAAGTACATTTTTGTCCTTACTTATGTTCAAGAGTTTTGTGCTGGTAAAGCCAAGCTTTAGAGAGTCTGAGGTAAAATCAGGTTTTTCAGAGCCTTTTGATTCAGCTTGTCCCTTTACTTCTTCTTCTGGGGGCCTGAAAGCTGCTCGACTCTTCCTCACCCTTGCTGTCCTTCTCTTATATTTAGACAAAATCTCCATACAGCATATTCTTACAGACTGGTACAAAAAAATAGAAATGTACAACTTGTGAGATTTCTTGCTTCTGATTTACTGTCAGTTTACTGAATCTGTATAATATATGTAATTAGTATATACTTCATATTACACACTTTCTTGTAATAATAATATTAATAAAAAAACTAATTGTTGGGACATAGATTGTCAGTAGTAAAACATTACAGAATAATAAACCATTACTAATATCCCATTTTATGGAAAAACCATCTAGTACAATGCAGTATACATGCAAATTCCGAATTATCCATGCCAGAGAAATAACTTGTGTGGCGTGGGTAGCGTTACATAACTGCTTTAGAACTGATGTTATAACTCATTATGATATGACCTCTACTGGCTAATTCCTAGAATCCGCACAGTCCCCTAAAAAAACCAATGTTCTCTCTATAAACAAAGCTGATCCACATGGGAATAGGTGAAAATATGCTATTAACACTGCACACATGATAGGGGTTTAATTTGAATTGAGAGAAAAAGCATAAACACACGCAATTCAAATTAAACCCCATTCAAATAATGTTTTGATGACATAGCCATATAAATGTAGCTGGTCTAAATCCAACTGGAATCTAGACCGGTGAAGACATAATACCTTTCCCAATAGTTTCACAATCTTCAAACCTTTAGCCTGCACTGACATGTAAGCAGAGCAAAGTGATTTCTGTAGTAAAAAAAGCCAATTGAAAGCAGATAAATTATTTTTTAAGAAGATTATATAGACAGCTCCTCATAACTGACCTTTACAGCAGATGTCAGTACTCTGTCCACAGATACAGCCTTAGTCATATAAAGACTGTAATTGTGCCTTTTGTTTTCTGTAATTAGGTTTACGCTGGTGGAAGCTGTATGTAACCACTCACACACTCCTGCTGCGGTGATGTGGGACATCTCTAATGTCTGACCCCAGGACACCAGAGCAAAAGGCTAAAAGAAACAAAAAAGTATTATGACTTATTTATTTTAAATATTGCTTTGGACCACATATTTAATCGCATTTCTTCATTTCATTTCCAAATTCTACTATTATTCTATTTATTTTGCACAACATGATTGTTAGGATATGATTAACACATTTATGGCAAACCAAGTGTTATATTTAGTATGTTTCTAGTTTTGTCTGTTGTTATGTTTATAGGGATTATTGTATTTAGTGTTTTTGGGTGGTGTAGTGACGTAGTTGGCAGTGCTGTTGCATCACAACAAGAAGTCCTGGATTCTTCTCAGGTGTAGTGATCCAGACACGTTCTGTGGGGAGTTTGCATGTTATTTCTCTGTCTGTGTGGATTTCCTCCTTGTGCACCGAACTGTCCATATATAACTAGCCACTATATTGTAGGGTCCGTACCAAGTCCGGACAAATAGGGAAGGCTGTGACAAAAAGGGAATAAGTAATGTGCAAAATCAAAGATGGGTAAGACAATCTGATGTGACCCAGAGTGAGGAGCAGCCAAAAGATGAAAAGTGTTTCTAAAGTTTTTCAAATTTCTGATACTTCATAATATAATGCTGATTCTAGCCTTTCAAGTTCTAGTGTTTCAAGTTCTTCTTTGTAAAGGCCTGGAATAGATATAATTAGATATATACACATAACTCATAACACAGAATTTAACTTTAATACAATAAACAAAGACAAGGCAGCGCCGACGCCACTAATCTGTGGCTGTCTGTGTGATCTTTATGTCCTTAAACACACATTGCTCCAAGCCAGGGTGGCAGCACTGATTACATTTAAACTTCTTGTTCTTATATAAAATATGTTTTCCCAAAAGAAATTAATCCATGCCAGACACAAACTAACCCCATACTACAAATTTTGTAATAAATACAAGTATATTTTACCTTATATTATAGAATGGTTATTGCTAAAATAAACACTTTATACTGTACTGCATCACACCATAATGCACCTTTTTTCATTTTCTTGCCACTTCGCTTATGTGCAATTTTTGTACTTTCTTACAAGTTTTGTACTTTCTTACAAGGACAAATAGGTCACTACCTGAAACATGAAACACTCACGAGTTAACAATTTACATTTTAAATGTTTGAAATAGGTATAAATTGATATAATTGATATAGGTATAAAAATGTCATAAACATTTCACTAATTTAGCCTGTCTGAGTCTTTGGGTTAATATAAATAGTGCAATTTTTTACAAAATAAAACATAGTAAAATACGGACTTGTGGATATAAACGGATATGTCAAGTCAAGTCAACTTTATTTATTTAGCGCTTTTTCCAATAGATATTGTCTCAAAGCAACTTTACAAAATGCA